>SSSI01007946.1:0-17496 GCA_004796505.1 Oryzaephilus surinamensis | reverse complement strand
TGACTGTACAAATAAATATTATAAAATATAATTTAGTTATTTATCGGACTGGCCCAAGCTAGTATGTTTTTAATGGCAGTTTTCAAGATATGAATAAACAAAATATATATTTCGAGTCAGGTACAAGAGCACAACTGACCCAAAAGGAAAAATGTACGTGAACATCTGCTGGTTTTTTGCAATCATTATTATGTATGCACATTTAACTGCTTTTTTTATTTCGTTTGCACCGTTTTATAACTTATCGTAAATATTTTTCATAATTATTGTAAAAATTAAAAATGTATACTCATTAAGTACTAGTAACTGTCGTAGTAAGCAAAAATGAGTTGAATACGAATCGTATTATAGTTATACTCTATTCAGATACGGAAGAAAAATCGTCCATCTTGAATTATGACGTTTTTCAAAATAATCCAATAATCCTCCTTCTAATCTTACTTTCGACCAATAAAATTTAAAAACTTAAATCACGTGGAATCTGACTAATCATAACCTTTTTCTTCCGTAAATGAATAAACCTTAGATATATATTTATAATATTAATATATAACGCATTCTTTAAAGATAATAACTTAATATTTCTGATAAAATAAAATTATTGAAAAACAAACAATACTTTTCTTATTTATGCACTTTATTAAAGACAAAACAGAGTTTCTTTTCATAAACATTAACATTTATATAAATAACTTTTAATATTATAGATAACACAACAAAACTCAATGACGATATTGTTCATTTAAATATATTAGAATAAATTAAAAACGTGATAAACATAATGCTAGTGCCTTTAATTATACAAATATGTAAATATTGAAATTTTCAAATATGTACTTTTATATGATGACTTCATCCCCTTTAGTGAAATTTCTACCAAATATAATCGTATTATTTAGAAAAATAAAAAAGCTTTTAAAAAGTTAAAAACAACTCCCCTAAAGAACCTCTTTTACTCTAAAACATGCACTCTTTATTAAACATCTAATTGACCAAGAAAACGTAAAGAGAATCATGAAATATGATCAGTGGCGCAAAACTTCTTTTATATATTGTGCATTAAAAAATCACCGTTTTTTTAAAAAAAATAAATAAACAATCATTGTGTCTGCAGTTCGTTGGCAGCATTTTATTCGCCCACACAATTTCATCTTTGCAAACAAGTTCAATGATGGTATATTAATTTTTTAAATGAAAGAAAAATGTTTGCTTTTGTTTTGCAATTAAAACTACAGAGTTGAACTTTATTATTAATAATAATGGCATTTCCAGTTTTCAGACGACTAAAATATATTTATAGCATTATTTTGCGTTTATATCATCCACACATATATAAACCCATTAAGCACATTAATTGGATATTTTAAGCTAATTAAAAGGAAAAAGTCAACACTTACACTGATAATTATTTTATTAAAGGATTATTTTGTGAATAGAAAACAGTTTTGCTTTCCCTTGAAACAATGTCTTACTATAATTCGTTAAAAAAAATTGTAATACTCGTACATAATAAGTAAAACAATTTTTATTGTCCGTTCATTGAAAACAAAGACTTTATACAAAAGTCTAAAACGGAATGGAATTTCTTTAATGTTCGTTTAACGTCACTGTGATGACAATTATTAAAGTTAAAATGAATCACATCGTCATAACTTTGCAAACTTGCTCTCCCAAAATGAATTATTATTCCCACAAGTTGATCATCGAATGAATACATGAAAGGATTTACAAAATTTGAATGAACCCCTTACTATATATAGAAAATTTGACCCGGAAATTTTCCTGTTCACTCAATATTACGGTTTTTGATGAAATTAAAGTTTCATGAATCATATCAACCCTTGAGCTAATTTCGAATTTCGCTCATTCGTAATGTAATTAAGCACACTTATGCTGCAGCATAAGAAAACATTTAAAAATGCGACTTTCACAATGCCGTACTCAATAGTTTTGCATTTGCATCAAGTACAGTGGCACTAAAATTTTTAATTTTAATGTTTACATAAACATTTGCACAACTTATTTAAAATAACATTATAGTTGTAATAAATCTCGTTATTTTCGTAATTAGTCAAGAATTTTTAATGGTCGTCAACTATCACATGTGTTAGACACATGATTTTTGTAATATACCAGCTATTTTTTGCATATATACACATATTTATAATGTTTATGATAACAAATAATCATTGGTGTATAAATTATATTGTGTGTATTTTAAACCACATTGCGCCAAGAAACCGCACATCCCATAAAATCCCATATCAAATCGAATATTTTACGTTTTATTTTTATAAACAAAAAGCTCTATTCGAAAAATCGTGTATTACGTTTACATTTTTATTATTCAGATAGAGTTCTACATTTTGCGCATTTTAATTAATTTCTGTAATTAGATTTCAACAGTCACACCAAATACGAACCTGTCCCAAATAATAAATACGTTACAAAACGAATCAAAAAGGGTGAATCAGACTTCGTTCCTGGCAAAGATTGAACTCTATTGTAAAAAAGAGATATTTCACTAAGATGCCACCGTTAAATGTCAATTCAAATCTATATACCATTAATTATACTCATCTAAATGTATTTATAGTGAGCAACTTAATGTATCTAGTACAGTTAAAGTCCTTTTTTTTGTCCCAAGACATTGTTTCTATATCATAATATAATTATAATAATAGTGGATTCAACAACAAACGGAAAAACTAAATTGACCGTAAATACTACGCCTATTACGACAAAAAAAAAAAAAAACGAAGACTTGATGAAACAACCAAGAAAATAAATAACAGAAGAACTAATTTGTATTCTATAAGACAATATTAAACCAGAAATAAATAAAACTCAATACAAAGAACAAAACTTCGTCCTTGAATAAGAATTTTTTTGTTCTAACGTCCAAACGTGCACTTACATGTAGTTTTATTTAAATTATTGAGGCTGTTGTACTTGTTTTTTATTGTCGCATTTTCACAATGTCGAAGTCGTTTATAAATTACGTATTTCTTGATAATCGAAGGAAAATGAAACGGATTTATCGTGCAGGGATTAATATTTTTGGCGTTGTAACGGTGCCAGACATGTGGGAAGCAACCCCAATTATAACTGTCTGCACAAGGGGGTCTCCACCACCACCACCATTGTATAAATTACGAACATGCATTCTGTATATCTAGATATAGAAATATTTGCAAGAAATGCATTTTATTTCTTAACACATTTTTATTTAAAAATAGTGTTGCTTTTGTTTAAAAAATAAAAATAAAAACTAACGGAACGATAAATAATAACAAACTACATAGCATAATAAATCGAAAATAATTAAAGAACAACAATAGTTAACAATATACCAGAGTATAATACATATACTTTTAATAATTTTAATCGAAATAAAAGAATAACAATATAATAGCGCTTTAAATCGTTTTTAAAGTTGCGTTAGTACGTAGCATGAATCATTTGCGAAAAACTACTTTAAATGCCATTTGAAAACGAACGAGAAAAAAGTTTGTAAATTATGCGCGTCTCTACAAAAAATTCTGCAAAACATGTTGCTTAACGAAATAATAACGTTCCACGATACACAAATCAACCGGCATTCATTGTTCGAATTAAAATTGAATTTTTGAGAAAGTTACTTTGTATTTACGGACGAAATTTCATTTACGAATAAACAATTTGAAATGAAACAGTGTTTAATTGACAAAATTGTTTAAAACTCACCTTTTACTGAAATATTCCTAAAAAATCGAGCACTAAACTCAATTACACAGTCCTGGACGCACTATATGGACCAACTTTTGTAGAACTAAAAACGCGCACAATCATACGATTCCTAATCAAAATGGCGATTTCCCCTCCAAAAAAGGGCGCAATGCCTTCTCTGTATTGGTTTATTTGAATTTTGACGCTTCAAGGGTACCATTTTAACGTACTAGATGCACTAAAAGTGCGCACAGGGTGTGGTTATTAATAATTAAAACACACAAATTATTTATTTAAACTTTATTTTAAACTAAGAGAAAGTTGTAAAAATTATGTTATCCTTGAATATTGCATTAGTAGACACGAATTAGTAATCAAACTTTTAAATTTGGTCAACCATTTCACGAATTTGAATACTACGCTGCCATCTAGAGTTGACTAGTTAATTTGTTAACAGATTTCTTTAACATTCAAAAACGCAACTGAATTTATGAATCTTCTCTATTTAAATTCCTCTTTGAACCAATTTTACTGATTGTGTTCATATGTAAAAATGATCCAGCTCCTTGCAAAACACTGCGTGCTATGCTTTTATTGTCCTCATTGCGAGACTTCGATGACGATGACGACGAAGACGATGACGATGAAGAGGATGAGGACGAAGATGACTCCTCTATAACTGGTTTGGTTCTTTTCTTAGTTATCCAGACATTGCAAGCAAATTTGAATTCAATTTTCAATGCCTCCCAATAAGTTAACTAATAAATTATTCCAGTAGGTTTAAACATCATTTCCAAAACTAAAAGATGCACTTACGTGTTCCTCGACGGAAACATTACGCACATTCCATAAAAATTCTAATATAGCTAGTGCAAAAGCTATGCCAACTCCAATACCTAAAACCAAGAACACACCACCTACATTGGCCAAAGCCAATTTGGCAGAGTTTTCTTCTTGCGGTTCGTCCTAAAATTATTTATACACCTATAAGTATAAACAAACAAAACATCCACTTGATTTAATCAGTTTATTACACTGCAACTTGGTTCGTCTCTCATTTTTTTCCACCATTTAGTTTTCAGTTCACTCAGTTCACCATTTTCTTGCATTGTTAATATTGCTTTGTTAATAGCATCTCTGTAAGGAGCGTCTAGAAATTTGTGAAAAATAATGAAGACATTTTTATTAATTAAAATAAATTACTCATTGGCATGCCGATGGCATAAGTTTTCGAATCCAGCCAGTTTCCAACTTGTTTCAAGTCACATTTCGTCTCAATTTCGTACTCGATACCAGTTGATTCCATCAAAAAAGCGTATAGTCCATTTTTGGTGTTTTGTACGCGAGTTACACCCTCTTCGTTACTTTTTTCAAAGACGCTAGGCTTACTAGACTGCATATTAGCCCACATACGTTGGTATGTAGAATAGTTGGAATCCCTGAAAAACGCCTGAGTGGCACCATCTGCCACAGTGCCGTATTTAATTTTCGTTTGTTTTGCCAAATCTTCGGCACTGTCGATTGACGGTTCCATAAGGTTTGATGTCAAGAAGGCAGCCAAATTGGCTGTATAAGAACTGGTCATAATTAGAGAGAAAAACCACCACATGGAAGCAACCATTCTAGACGACAAACCCCTAATGGAAAACCTTGTTTAAAAGAGAACGCAGTTTCACTTCAAATTTAAATTACTTTGGAAGTATATCGCAACCCTGCGTCATAATAGAACCTAGAGTTAACCAAAAGCAGTTTTTTATGTCCCATATGTTTTCTAATTCTTCTGGATTTTCATTGCACGGATGTGGATTTTCCCAGTCATCCGGAGACAGTCTTTAAACATATTACTGTGTGATACAAATGACTTTTTAAAGTAACTCACCTCGAAACAAAATACAAAATAAGGGTAATAACTAAATATAGGGTGACTGTATAAATCCAAACAGACACGGAAAAGGGTTTCAAAAAGGCCCACATATTCACATCCTTTTTTGTTTCTTTCTTGTATAAAATGCTTATACCTAAAGTCATAAAAGGCATACTAAAGTCAACGACTTCGCGCCTTTGGTGCGTCACAGTAAGATCACAGATTGCAAGATGCGCTCTCTAAAACAATTTCCAAACTTATAGCAGTAATTTTCGTATTACAAGTACTTTTTTACTCCATCCAACACTTCTTTGATCAGGCCATTCCACGAGTTGGTCTTCGGATCAAAATTTCCATTTTTTTTGTCAGCAGCCAAATGAAATTCAAATTTGAAGTTCAACTGTTTCGCAATACCAGCAATTAAGTCCATGGAAAAGCCCTCATAGCGGGCATTACCAACCAACGGTTCATTTTCATATCTGGGTTTCCTTTCTCTTAAATATGGTGGAACAATCCTGAATATATGAGACATCTTAAGTTTTCGTTACAACCAATTTATTTAATTGTTTGTCATTATTCGTACAATTGTTGTATGTACCTACTTTGAAGAAACAATAATGGTCGTTTTTTGCAGATTATCAATGACTGCCTGAACACTTTCATTTTCACTTCTAGTAGAATTAATATTATCTACCAATGATGGTGACCATGTAGCTATTATTTTACTTTTTATGATTTCAATTAATTGCAACTGGAAGTCAATTCGACGACCAATTTCGTCGAATTGCATCGGACCCGTTAGAGAAATAGAAGGTTGTTTCTAAACAGACATATGTTTCATGTAAAAGTGTGTATTTGAATTGAAAATATGAATACTGACGCGTTTCATAAAAGAAACAATTGTCAAACCAGCTGCCCATGTTTCCTCTCCATCGCATCCAACAGGCTCCGTTTGGATATCCTGCGTAACTTTTAAAGAATTCAATGCTTCAATATAGAGCAGAATGGCATCATGCATTAATGCAGTTTGCACCTGGAAGGCATATTATTTATGCATGTATTAAAACGAATTTTCTACAAAATGGAAACCTTAATCATGTTTGGCGCCAAATTCGTGTTTCCCCCATGGTAATATTCCGTTTGGTCCCAATTTTGTACGACTTTTGCAAACTCTTCACTTTCTGGATCAAACAAACGAACTGTAGTTATATTAGCACCAGTGTTTAAATGGCTGTAGTCCAAAGTATGGGCATCCTATAAGTATATAATCAGATATTAAATAATGTTATCCTTTTTATGTTTAATTTACTAGTGACGTTAAAAAATAACTGTGAAATATCCCCAACATATGTACTTCTTTGGCTTGCTCCAAAATATTGAGAATATGATCCGTTTCACAATCCAAAATAATTCTCGTTTGTGTGGAATTTCGAATTTCTTTTAAAATTGTTCGGTGATCCGGTCCAGGCCCTAATTGTTTCACAATAATCGTGTTTTGTCGCTTGTCCGGATCGTAGTTTTGTAATTTCAACACTTCTTGTAAACGTATTAGGCCCTCTTCATTTTCATAAATGACGACGAAACTCGGCCAATGGAAATGTTTTACAATTGTCGCCAAGCCTTGTGCCAAAAGTTCAGCTTCTGGATAAAAATTCAAAACAGTCCGCGATTCTCGATTAATTGAAGGCCTCCAACTGGTTTGGATATATGGAATTTCTTTACTGATGCAAATTGATTCGACAATTGCAGACGTTGTTGGTGACTCTGGTCCAAATACGGCACCAATACCACTTCCTGATTCCGTTAATTCGCATACTAATAACAAATTCATAATGAGCCAATTTAATTGTACATAATATTATTTCTTACATATTTTAGCCGTTGCAAAGCTATCAGTCTTTGAAACAATTTTCACTTCACTTTTATAAAACACTTTATGTTCTATTACATTTTCTGTGTAGATTGTGTTTCTTAAAGGTATTTCTGTTTGACTGTCTTCTTCATTAAAAAATGTGGCTGAAATTTAATCGCACTCTTAATTTGTTATAAAAAAGTGTATTAAAAGCTATTTACTGACCAACTGTTATGGAATCTAAGGCCAAACTGTTGTAACTATAAGCCCAAAACATTAACCACCACAAAATGTTTGTAAAAACGATTTTCATTTTTATTATTTAAATATTACAATAGTAATTATATTGAAACATATGCTCAATGCAACATTATGTACAGACAAATATTTTGTTTTTAATCTTTTTTCTTGGTTTGGAGCCAATTTAATTTTAGTTGGAAGTTCAAAAATAGACCATACTTAACGTTTAGGCGGAGTAATATTAGTGCATCAGTGTTTTCTTATTACGAAATGTAATTAAATTCAAAATAAAAATCTGATTTTTACAATGTGATTGTTTACAATTTATTACTTCAAAAGTTATAACCAGAAAGTAATGATGAAGTTGATTACTTTTCTGATTCTAAAAGAATTGTAGGTATCACCATATAAAATCCTATTTATTTAACAAAATGACTCAATTTTAATTTTTGTAATAAAAGACATTAAAATTTCTACAAGCATATTTAAAAGGCATTTAAAATGTCTTTAAAATGCTTAAAATAAGGCTATATAGAGCCTTATAGTAAAAAAAATATGATAGAGGGATGTCGGAAAAATTCATCAGTGAATTTTCATTAAAATTCATTAGTATATTTTTAAGAAATTGTTTTGTCAAATTAAAATTCTTTTAAATACCCCGCCAAAAATCATGTTTGAATTTTATGCGATTCAAATATTAACATTTTTTAAATCTTAACGAGTGTAGTCTATATTACTTTTCTAATAAAATTTAAATATTGGTTTTATATACATAAATGTGTTCGATCCTATTTTATTAATAATTTAATACGTATTATTTTCATTAAAACATTAATATTTTTAATAAAGCTTTGCGCATTGCGTCTTTTTCATTGTCCTCAATTGTATAATGTGTTGCAGATATTCGCAGTAAGTAACGATGAACTGATATTGGTTATCAAAAAATGTGTCAAATACTCATGAATAATTTTATTAATTAATATTATTTGAAACGAACCTATCTAACAAATTAACATTTATAACGGGAAGACAGTGTAAGAAACATGGACCATTTGAAGGAACCAGAATTAGTGTCAAAAATACAGCATTTCTTCGGTGTTCGACCATCCAGATTAACAAACAATTTGAATAATTCGAATTTAATTAAAGAAGAACAAAAACCTTATGCAATTACAAACAAGTTTTGGTACTATTTATTCGTTTTTGGTACAGCATTAGGTGATGAGCTGTTTTACTCAAGTTTTATACCATTTTGGTTTTGGAATGTGGATGGTGCCGTTGGTAGAAGAGTGGTATTAGTGTGGACAATCGTTATGTACATTGGTAAGTAAGATAAGATATACATAGCATCCAAAATTTTCCATTCTATTCCAGGACAGGGTATAAAAGACGTTCTTAGATGGCCCCGACCAGGCCCACCGGTAATGCGTTTACAGTCAAAATGGGCCTTAGAGTACAGCATGCCTTCTACACATGCTATGGTAGGAGTTGCCATTCCATTTTCGGTATTATTATACACAATGAATCGGTACCAATATGATCTTCCATTGGGATTAACCATTGCGGTATTATGGTGTACTGTGGTGTGCGTTAGTCGCTTATATTTGGGAATGCATACGGTTTTGGTGTGACTTAGAAAAGCATTTAATTCATAGTGGGTTCATCTAACGAACATTAATTTCTAGGACATTATTGTAGGGCTTGGTTTGGCAGTACTGTTGATGTTTCCATTAGTGCCATTAGTAGACTATTTGGACAATTATTTCCTAACAAGTCCAACGTCACCGTTTTTATTACTAGTTGCTTCCATTCTAATGATTGTTTACTATCCAAATGGCGAAAAGTGGACACCAACAAGGTGAAATTTAATGCATTCAACCTTACCATTCATCACAGAATTTGTTTTCGCAGAGGCGACACAACAATGATCGTTTCTGTGTGCGTTGGTGTGCATATTGGAGCTTGGCTGAATTATCAAACCGGTCAAATGTCGCCATCCGAATTGACGCCGCCGTACGCCATAATGTGGCCATCGTACACAATGCTAGGCTGCACAATATTACGTACAATTATCGGATTTTTGCTAGTTCTGTTAACTAGATTTGTTTCGAAATCGCTATCGTACACATTCATATGTGCATTACTCAGGGAGAATGAAGACAATTTAAAAAGATCTGAAAATACATTGGAAAACAAACACAAAACAATTGTCGATTTAGGTTGTAAATATTTTACATGTGCTGCAATCGGTTTTAATACGCTATATTTACTGCCACAATTTTTCCGATTTTTACGTATTGAAAGGCCCACATTCTTTACGGAAATTTGATAATTTTCATATACGTTGTAATCGCAATAAATTTTCCGTAACATGCGTTCATATTTATCATTTTATCGCAATTCGCAATAAATATAAAATTCTATCGAAACGGTTAATCTTTGATTCAGAACATATAGTCTATCTCAATTCTATGTGTACACCAGATTTGACATTTTAGGTCAATTTTTCCTTACATGGTTTGCAATACTGAGAGAAGAAGAATTTTACTGGATTCCATATTGTTTTTTATAACCTAAAATAGTTGTCAATTTTTTCATAAATGTGTTTCGAAGATATATTTTCTTAAATAAACTTTTAATGAATACTTTATTATTAGTACAATGTTGTACTAACCAATTTTTAATGTATTTGTATTATTTTTTGTATACATATTTAAATTGAATTTAAAATATAAACTAATATTTCAAAATTTGATTGACAATCGGTAACACGGAATTTCGTTGCCAACCACGCAGTGAGTACCACACAAAATCTGGTGTGCACATAGAACGGAGATAGACTCTATTATTTAAAGTGGCACCACACACGCTTGTCATCAAATTGTGATAATTTTTTATTATACTAAATAGTGTAGTGTACCAGATGTTATTTGCATATCAATAAACGCAATTCGTTTCAACTACTACTTTTTTATATTAAAAAAAAACATTAATTAAAAACCAATTGTACTTTGAAGTAGTTGCAATACAATGTAGAAACAGTAAATGAATTAGAATAGAAATAGGAATACAGGAGAAATAAACGTAAAGATCTCTAGAAGGCAATCTTTTTTATTAAATACTTGTATTTACATCACACAACTTTGTTTAAACATTAATCATCTTATTTATCCGCCCATTAAAGGCATTGTTACTGTTAATATCTAGAAAACAAAATAAAACAAACATTTTTAATGCTAATACAAATATTTGTTTCTATTTTTAGCATACCTTTGTAGTTTTTTCAAATGAAGACGTGCATTTATCTTGTCTTATCATACCAGGTACGAAAATATCTAATAAATAAGCTTTCGATTGAGATTCTAATAATATTCGATCTTCACCAATATCTAATGTGATCTCTTTTGCTGAAATCTAAAATAAAACACAATAAAAACTTCATTGGAAAAGGACTGGACATCGTTTTGTTTACAATATCGGGTAATTTAAATTCTCCATACAAGCAATTTTGTCCTTTCTTTTTATACAGCACATATTCCGGTTCTTTTGTTACATAATCGTTACTTGAAATTGTTTCAATAACAACATTTTGCTTGTTTTCACCGATGAGTTCTTCTATTATAGATGCTGATTTATTTTTGATATTCTTCTTGATGTCGTCATCACGTATCCAATGCATTTGTAATGTACCAAATACTTTACGATTATTCAAAATGATTTTATCATCATGACAAATTACAGTGTATTTATTTTGTAATGCTTCAAAAGCAATTGATAAGAAGAAATTTTTAAATAATGCAGAGTTTTGTATTTTATTAAAGAATATTGGATTTATTGCTATATCAAATACTTTCGCTGTCTTGCCTTTTTTATCAGTTTCCTCACGCATTTGTCCAATACTCATTGGTATTCGAAATGATGCATCTTCTGTATCGATAATACGTTGAATATCTTGTTCGTTAACATCTTTTGGCGCCGGTATTCCATCCGTATGACATATATTGACAAAAATTTTCTTATTTGTGGCCACCTCATGCGTTTTCACACAAAAACCTTGAACAGCGCAAAATTATTCATTTTAATGACTTCGTTATAAAAAAACAATATTTAAAATTGTGTCAATTTTGTATGAATAAGACATTTTTCTTATCTTAACAAATATACTTTTAGTATAATGATGAGTAAATAATTTATTCTGCAAAAACAGTATAAACTCCCAAAGTAAATTACTAGTATTTGAACATACGTACATATTTTTCTAATTAAATGAAAATGTAATATTACGCTACTTTTAATATAATTAAGTATTTATATTCGTTCAATAAAAACACTATTTTACATTTAGTACACTTTTATATGAAAAATAGTTTTCAAGGTTTCATTTATGCTACTTATCTACTTCAACAATTATATACATATATTTGATTATCATTGAAGGTAATGTAATTATTTTAATTGAAATAATATGAATAATCTTTTCTATAAAAAAAAATCGCTATTATAAACATATTAACATACCTAAAATTGAAAGTACTGTTTATAATAACATTATTTTTATAACAATGGTGTTTATAAAAATCTATTTAAAGATAATAAAATACTGTTTCAACATTTTTAATATTACCAATTCTTAATACATACATATGTCTAAAAATAATCATAAAGCAATAGTAAAAAAGACATTGTCAGTAATAAAAATGATGTGATTTTTAAATAAAGGACCACACAACGATAAGAAACACGAAAGAACCACTAATAAACAAATTTAATTAAGTATAGTAACAAATTTCAAAGTCAGAAATTAGCTATTAATAATTTTTCTATAAATATATAGCGACTACCAGTGTATTAACAATTTATAACGAATCTCAAGTATATTTTTTTAATTAGAATTGTTATTATACGATAAACTTTTTGCCTATTCAAATTATTATACCATATTGTTTATTTTTATAAGATATCAAATGATTTAAACGACCTGCTTTGGTATATGTGCAGTTGTTGTGGATAACAAATTTATTGTATATGATGATAGGTTGTATTTTATTCAGTTTAGTAGCTTGTGTGTTTCGTGAACTGGCTCTTAGGAAAATATAAATTTATGGACCAATTTTATACATATAAAAAAAGTAGTTTGAACACACTGTTTATTAGGTGTACTCAAAAATCTAATCTAATATTCACGATCTAACGTAAATTTATTCAATGCCAAATTATATAAGTGCTTAAATATTAATATAAAACTAAATAGCTGGGTAAGATTTTACAGATTTTTTTATAAACAAACCATGATATAATTTAACAAGCCAATACTATAGTTAATTGATATTCATTTATATTAATGAGAATGATTGATAGCTCGGACTAATAATTAAGTAAACAGTACATTAGAGCTTTCATAGAAAAGCACTTAGTTATTTGCATTTGTCCGGAAGAATGGTTATTATTAACAATGTGTCAAGATAATTACATTGTAAACATTTAAAATTGGGCCACCACCCAACAGTCATTTTACGCCTCTTGATTTAAAATCATTTTAATAGGTGTTTTAACAATAAATAAAAAATGTGTGTGTGGGAATAGAAATAGAATCACATTAATTGAAGTGCGTTAATTTATCAGTAGATAAATATTGTTATACAATTTTACAAAAATAAATGCATAAATTCTACAGAAATTACTGAACATATTAGATAAATAATTTAAAAGGTCATTGGGAAGAATGCAAAGAATATCCTCTTCTGTTCTAACCAAACCGGTTGTTTAGATTCTTTCACGGATTTATTTTTAAGTTTTTCTTAATAATCAACAGTTGTTAACTAAGGATTTTCCTTTTACTTTTTTTACTTTTAAATAATCGGTCGCTGAAATTAAGTAATTAGAAAATATTTCATGTCTCTCTCGTGAGAACAATTACTTAACAATTGATTAAAGCGTTACCATTTCAATTTTATTTTCATAACATTATTTATAATGTATTTTAATTGATCTAATATTATGTTGTTGGGCAACATTGCGTAATATTGAGATATTGTGGCTAGTAGTAAAAATTCCTCATTTAAATTTATTACAAGTTTGAATTTGTTGTTGAACTAACACCCATATTTGAAAACTAATTTGACTATTATTTTATTCAGGGACAAAATTTAACATTTGAGTGTATCCTCTTCACTCTTCAGTCATTATAAAAATGCTACAACCTTGAATAACTCAACATCAATTATTTTGTTTTTGTGTAATTTATACAAAAGGATTCATTAATTACATAAGAGACTATTTGTGTGTAAGTTCGCTGATAATAATTATTAAATACTGACATTATTTACCTGGTGATGGTTTTACTAGTTTAGCTGGTTTCTCATTATTTCCACTATTTCCAAAGAGTTTATCAAACTCGTCTTCGTTTTCGGTCTAAAAAGTAACCAACAAAAATTAACCTACAAATTAATTTTTGATTGCTGTTAGAAATACCTTGAAGCGAAGGTTCTTCTCAACAATTGTGGGGTCCACATCGAGAAATACGGAGTTTTTACTACTTGTCCCCATTTTTTTCATTTAAGAAAATTAAAATTATTCTCACGGTTGTTGATAGTTGTCAAAAAATCAACATACGTATCGTACGAAAATGGAAAGCGCAAGCGTTCAATTTTGAATTATTTTAAATGATAATTTTATCTTATATTTAATTTAGATTATATAAAGTGACCGTGCAGTTTTTTTAAATAAACATTGTTAAATCTTACACAATATTGTTATATGTGGTTGAATATTAAGATAATTTAATCAATGAATTTTACTGTGTTTGTTCTTTTTGAATTCAGTGTAGAGGAAGTGGAGTTGCGTAGTGGTTGCAGTTGCGAACATGGCGAGTAGTACGATGGATAAATTCTGTGGGTCAAAATTTTGGGTAAGAAACCGATAAAAATTCATTAATATTATCACATATCGGATAATTTCATAAATAGACGTTACGATAACAATTGTGATGTAAAATTTGCGTTAATTTTAATTTAGGTTATCTTCAATATCGAAGAATAATCAAACCGGCCGTTACTTGACCGATTTGTAACATTTTATTGTCCTTCATCTACTTAATTCTTCATTGTCATTACAAATATTCAATAAAATCCATCAAATAATATCAATATCTATCCATGTACTTTCATTTTAGAACACCAGCTTAACGTGGAACACCGACGATCCAGAGTTTACAAATTGTTTTGAAAGAACAGTATTAATTTGGGTACCATGTGCATTTTTATGGATATTTTCAAGTTTAGAAGTATTTTATATAAAAAACAGCAAAAGAAAAGATATACCGTGGAATTGGTTAAATTGTTTAAAATTACTAATTACGCTAGCATTAATTGTTTTAAATCTATCAGATGTAATAACTAGTATAAAAACATCAAATGCTAACGATGAATATATAAATAATGTTGATATATATACACCACTCATTCTAATCGCAACTTTCGTAAGTACATATCACACAAATCGATTTTATAATCATAGATTATCTGCACAATCACACCTCATTATATCACATTACTGATAAACATTCATTTTGTAGGGTCTCTCTGGAATTTTACAATATTACAATCGTAAATATGGTTTACAAGCGTCTGGTCTGCAATTCTTATTTTGGTTTCTGTTGGCATTATGTGGCGGTGTACAATTTCGCACCGAAATTCGAAATGCCGACAAAATCAATCAAGATACGCATTATGATTATATCAGTTATATGATCTATTATCCATTAGTTGTGCTTATGTTCTTATTAAATTGCATTGCCGACCAAGCACCAAGACAATCGAAATATCCACCGGCGAAGAAACCATGCCCGGAAGATCAGAGCAGCTTTTTGTCGCGTTTATTGTTCACATGGTTCGATCCATTGGCTTATACCGGATTTAGACGTCCTTTGGTGCAAACGGACCTTTGGGATATGAAACCAGAGGATTCGGCACGAGAAGTTGTGCCATTGTTTGAGAAATACTGGCATCGTACTTTAGAAAAACATAAAGGGTAACAAACTGTTGTTTTAATCATGTACTTGCTTTTTTCCGCTTGGAAACTTGTTGCTTATTCAGTCCATTTAGAGCTTCCCATGCTTTTTTCCATTAAAAGTTTCCTTTAGTTTTAAATTTACATTAAATCCGATTACAGTTCCTCTCCCACACAAAATGCTTCATTCAAATCAAATACAGGACAAGTGGATTTTGTTAACAGCACCCCAAAAAAGGAGGCCTCCATCTTGTCAGCGCTAGTAATAGCCTTTGGACCCACATTTCTATTTGGAGCTCTATTAAAACTGGCTCAAGACGTTCTAACGTTCGTTAATCCACAAATTTTGGGGTAAATTACATACAAAACCAATCAATATTGTTTACTATGATTCGATTAACTTTACAGTCTGTTAATTTCGTATGTAAAAGAGGGTGAACACGAATGGCGCGGTTATTTATATGCCATTTTACTATTTCTAACTGCAGTGATCCAAACATTGGTATTGTCACAATATTTCAATAGAATGTTTATTGTTGGAATGCGTATACGTACAGCATTAGTGTCCACAATATATAAGAAAGCATTAAAAATATCGAATAGTGCACGGAAAGAGAGTACAGTTGGTGAAATTGTGAATTTAATGTCGGTGGATGCACAGAAATTTGTCGAATTAACTGCATACTTGAATATGATATGGTCAGCACCGTTACAAATTTGTTTATCATTGTATTTTCTATGGTACGAATTGGGACCATCAGTATTAGCTGGTTTAACTGTTATGATTATACTGATACCAGTAAATGGTGTTATTGCGAACAAAGTGAAAACTTTACAAATTAAACAAATGAAAAATAAAGATGAACGTGTCAAATTAATGAATGAAGTGCTTGGCGGTATAAAAGTGTTGAAATTGTATGCATGGGAGCCAAGTTTTGAAAATCAAATATTGAAGATACGCCAAAAGGAGGTGAAAGTGCTGAAGGAAGCGGCTTATTTAAATGCTGGTACATCGTTTATATGGTCTTGTGCACCATTTTTGGTAAGAATGTTCTTAATTACAGAAAGTTTCCAATTTAAAACAGATTTCAAATACTTTTTATGAATAAATGAAACGATCACATACTTAAATAATATATACCGCTCCAACCTTACTAAAATCACATTAAAAACTGGGCCAGTAAAAAGAGATAGAATACGACGCCATTTTTATGCCCTTAGTGTAAAGTGACCTAAAAGCGGTTTTCTATTTGTCATTTTCTGACATACGTTTTCGGCGATGTTTAAATATTTGATAAATATAGTATATAAACGTGTGTCTTTAACAAACTGAATTGGAAAGCTAGCATTTTAACAAAGATTTTAATACGCAAGTCTGATTTAGCAGTTGTAACTAAATTTATAACTAAATTGTGTGACATTTGACATAAATCGTTAGTGACATAAATAAATTGACACAATTTATGCTGTAACAGTCAATAAATAATCATATTTTGAATTTTGCGCACTTTATACGCCAATTGCAAGATATGAAATTCACTAAAAAATACACTAAGGTCATAAAAATGGCGGACGCACTTTTTGGCCCGGTCGGACATCTCGCTTCGTCAGTATATATTATTTAGGTATGTGGAAACGATTAGCGATATTTTCAATATACAGGTTACAATGGTAACGTTCGCAATATTCATCTACAGTGATTCCAGTAATATATTGACGGTGGAGATAGCATTTAAATCATTAACTTTATTTAGCATAATGCGTGTACCAATGTCACTGTTACCCATGTTGATAGTTTACGTCGTGGAGGTATATTATTTATAAA
>SSSI01007945.1:0-32563 GCA_004796505.1 Oryzaephilus surinamensis | reverse complement strand
TAAGATTTCGTGAAGAGATTAGTAATAAATGAAAATTTTTCAAATGGTGATTGTAAGAAAACTACAAGTTCAAATTGCTGATTTCTATAAGCAAATTTTGATACAGCGGGATTTTGATACAAATATTTACAAATACAAAATATTTGTGTTGAGGACTTGGCGATGGCCTGGAGTTTATACTAGAGTTTTTGCATATGTAAAGTTGATTGAAGATATTATTTGGCCCGAAATATGATTAAAATTATCTGTAAATTTTGATAATAAATAAGTATTTAAACATTTTATGATTATTATTAATGTGTTGTATCTAAAAGGTGGGGTAAACCTGATTGCACAGTTATAAAACAGAATATATGCATCTTTTTAAGCCTTAACATTCATTTTCAATATGCATTTTGAGAAAATACTTATCATTTTCTTATTTGACTTGCTTTCATGTTCTTTCGCGCAAAATAAACAACTATTTCAAGGTAGACAATTATGTATTTGAATAAAATATGTTATTAACTGTTGTTGTTGTATAGGTGATTTGTGTACACATAACAATCAACAAGGTATTTGTCGTTTAATATCTGATTGCCCAAATGCAAAAGAAGAACTGAAAAAAGGTGTACGACCAAAACATTGTGGCTTTGATAAAGCATTGCCAATAGTATGTTGTTTAAATATAAGTGTTCGTGAACCAATAAATCAGAACCGTATTCCAGGCGAAATTAGTGAAAAAAGTAATATAATTATGTTCAATTAAAATTTTCTTTAAAATATGTAACAAAAAAATGTTTTATTTTAATAGAATGCTTAGAATATAGAAAATATATAGCTTTTGCTTCTTATAATGGTATTCCAGTACTTAATAGGATGGCATTTCCTCATATGGTATCCCTCGGATATGAAGAAGAAGGTTCTGAAACAAAATGGGGATGTGGAGGATCGTTAATAAGTGAGAGATTTATCTTAACAGCGGGTCATTGTCTGTTAAATAAAGGATTGTAAGGAAAACACCATCAAGTAATAATTAAATCTTAATATCACATTGTAGAGGTCCTCCAACATTGGTAATGTACAACCATGTACTCTTGAAAAATGATTCAAATACCCGCATTGCAAAAATTTTAAGAGTAATCACTCATCCGGATTATAAGCCACCAGTTAATTATCACGATATCGGTTTAGTGGAAGTTGAAGATTTAACAATGAGCTTATTTGCACGTCCAGCTTGTTTGAAATTAAATGACCAAATAGACACTAATCACGTTATTGCTACTGGTTGGGGAAAAGTTGGTATACTGGGCCCTTTAAGTAACATATTACTCCGAGTTGATTTGGAACTTTTCAATCAAAGTGACTGTCAAAATGTGTATAAGGGATCTGAAAAAGCACCTCAAGGAGTTCGATATGATTTGATGGTGTGCGCTGGTTCTTATAATGAAATAAAAGACGTTTGTCAAGTGAGTTTTCCAAAGAAAAAATATCGTAAATTAAGTCATTGTATTCTAGGGCGATTCTGGAGGACCATTGCAGAGTATAAATAAAAACTTTACAAGTGGAATGATTGAAATTATAGGAATTGTATCGTTTGGAAAACCTTGTGGACAACAGCCTCGTTGGCCAGGAGTTTATACTAGGGTTTCCGCGTATTTAAAATGGATTGAAGATATTGTTTGGCCTGCAAAATAATTAATTTTAAAATGTTAATTTATGTATCAATAAAATATTAATTATTTTATAATTATTTATTTATTTAAATTGAATTTGAATCATATACCTATAAAAAATAAATTACAAACCATGGTTATTATGTGCAAGAGGTGGGGTAAACGAGATTTCTTGACAAATTGTTCATTTCTTAAATTCCCTCTTCGAATCTTGAACTGTAACACAATGAAACTCTGCATGAAAACAGTTTTCTTAATAATAGTGTCCGTAAATTCGCACAAAATTCTTTATAATGGTACATTTTAAAATATAATCGTTAGTTTTATTAAATTGTTTGTAAATTTTAGGCGATTCTTGTCGACTTAGCAATGGGGAAATTGGTGTTTGTCGTTTAATAGATTCTTGTCCAAGTGCGTTAAATTTACTTCAAAATGGTAAACGGCCACAAAATTGCGGCTTTCAAGGATTCACTCCAATAGTGTGCTGTTCGGAAAAGGAGAATACACCTAAGCCAAGTAAGAGGATTCGTTCACCCGGTGAAATGAGTATTAAAAGTAAACAAATTTATATTTCGTCTACCTGCTTTTGTAGTTAAGTTAAATTTTAGTGTGCCAAGAATACGAAAAATATGCTCCAAAAAAGAAAGAGGAAGACCAAATTTTTATTGTTGTGTATGGTGGAAAACCCGCTGGCAGATTACAATTTCCCCACATGGTATTAATTAATTGTCTTCAAATTGTTTAATAATTAGGTATTCTATTATGATTTTTAAAGGCTCTAATAGGTTTTCAAGATAAAGATGCAAATTCTGACATTAAATGGGGATGTGGAGGAACTATAATAAGTGAACGTTTTGTTTTAACAGCTGCACATTGCATTATAAATAGGAATTTGTACGTTAAAACTGCAAACACTCATTAAATTTTACCATATAACAATTTTAGCGGTGAACCAAAATTTGTTATGTACGGAGTAACGAATATAAAAGACGAGAAAGATAGAATTATAGCAAAAGTATTAAAAAGCATTCCTCATCCAGAATATAAATTTCCAGTAAATTATCGCGATATTGGTTTGTTGCAACTAGAAAAAGAAATTCAGTTGAATCCAAAAGCTCGACCAGCTTGCTTGTATACAAAATCCCAATTAGACACCAATCGAGTGATTACAACAGGATGGGGCAAAATTGGAATAACTGGACCAGCTAGTGAAAATTTAATGTTTGTGGATTTAAATACTTTTGAACAAAAAGAATGCGCCGATCTTTATAAGAAAACTGAAAAAGTTCCTGAAGGGATACGAGGGGATTTGATGATTTGTGCTGGATCGTTTATTGAAATTAAAGATGCTTGCCAAGTATTTATTTTTAATAATTTTGTTTATACAAATGCTGAGCTAATTTTTCTTTTAGGGAGATTCTGTAGGACCATTGCAAATTAAAAGAAACAGTAGTAAACTTATGTACGATATAATTGGGGTTGTTTCTTTTGGAAAACCTTGTGGACAAGCTACACGATGGCCAGGAGTCTATATTCGAGTTTCAGCTAATATACAATGGATCGAAGATATTGTTTGGCCGACAAATTAATAAAATTGATGAGTTTTTTTGTTAAAAATGACATCATTTTATAAATATGTTTTTAATTTGTAAAGGAATTAAGCTTTTCTAATAAATAAATCATAAGTTATTGACACTTATAGATTAACGCATCAAGATTTTTTTAAAAATTCTAATTTTACATCTTTTAACAAATAGGTATTGTTTAATAGTATTTTATTATTATAATTCTACAAGAAAAATCCCAAAATCATATTGTGTGATTCATATGTTGACAAATTAAAAAAAAAAACTATATAGTTTTTTGTTGATTAATATTCAGTTTTATTGTTATCTGTTATTTTTGTAAATTTAGTTTTATATTCTAACGCGTTTGAAGAAGCATGTTCCAGTACTCGAATCTCAATTACCCGTAGGTACTTGTTTTTATTAAAAAATGCGGTTGTATTAACAAAAAGGTCCTTATTTATGTATTATAGTTTTTTTGTGCGTAAATGAAACGAATTAAAAAAAATCGGTACAATTATTCATAAGACATTACACCATATTTATACATATAGTGTGTGTTAGTGTTTAAAATAGGTAAAATTAGGTATGTAACTATTTGTTTAAAAAAATTATTGTAGATTTGTAGGGTGATTCTGGGGAAGCTTTTTTTTATAAAAAACCAAACTATTGTATAATGTTATTGGAATTGGGTCGTTTGGAAAATCCTGCGGAGGAATTTTAGGTTGGGCAAGTGTTTACACTTTGGTTTTTCCTTATCTTAACTGAATCAAAAATATCGTTTGGTCAGAAAATGCATTATTTTATGTATGATATAAATTATAGAAAAATGTTATTATAAATAGTTGTTAATCCCCACTTAAAAGTTATACTTATAGCTTGTATCACTTTTTTTTAAATTTAATAATAAAGGAAGTACAAAAGTACGAGAATATGTTTTGCTTTTCCAAACAAAATATAAAGATTAAGAATTTTAACACTGCATATAAAAGGCTGTTTGGCTCCGCTTAACTGAAATAGTCAGTTATAGTTTGGCGTAAAAGAGGTCATCGTTGTTGAGGTCAATAAAAATATAAAAGTGCAAATGCATTGGTTGCTTAAATCAGGTTTTGCAGTATTGTTAATTTGTTTATTTGATGAAAAATACAATTTTGCTTATGGACAACAATTTGAAGGTAAGTTAATTACATTAAATTTGTTAAAACTGTTAACGAAATTTTGACCAAAAAAAAAAAAAAATTTATATACATAATTATGTATTATGTATATAAATTATAATTATAATCTTGGTTTTCCCATAATAAAACAAACAAATTGTCCTTCGAAATAATTATAATTTAAACAGAAATGATTAATATTAAATAGATTAACAATTTTTATAGGCGATTCATGCAAATCTAACAAAAATAATGATAAGAATGGTATTTGCAAACAATTAAAAGATTGTGAGCCTGCAAAGAAAGATTTAAGAAAAGGGATTTCGCCCCAAACTTGCGGTTTTTCAGGAATCATTCCAATTGTGTGTTGTTTTGAAGATACAATTCTTAAAGAACCAGTTGGCAATGCAAGACTTGTTGGCGAAATTAGCAGACAAAGTAAAAGTGTCCCAGTGAAGTTCAAAAAAATGAGTAACGTTTATTTTTAGAATGTAGAGAATACGCAAAGTTTGTTTTTCGCACTGAATATCCAGTAACTTTACTTCCAAATGTAAAACCAATTAAAATTCGTGAATGCGGAATGCAAGATGTCCAAACAATTGTTGGTGGTAAGGATGCTAAACCACAAGAATTTCCACATATGGCTTTAATTTATTACCAACCAGAAGAAAATGGAAAAAAGGTTTGGGGCTGTGCTGGTTCGATAATAAGTGAAAAGTTTATCCTTTCAGCAGCACATTGCATGGAAGATCGCAGCCTGTAAGTTAAAAAAAAATAATAATAAAAAGCAATTACTTTGAACCTTCTTTAGTGGTAGTCCAAAATTCGTAGTTGTCGGAATACTGAATGTGAATGATGTAAAAAATCGACAAGAAATTGCTGTAAAACGGTACATTTACCAACCAAACTACAAATACACAACGCATTACGACGATATAGCTTTACTAGAATTAGAGAAAAATATTATATTAAACACGTTTGCACGTCCAGCTTGTATTAAAACTGAATATAATATAAATAAAGATAAAGCAATTGCTAGTGGATGGGGTAGAATAGAATATGTAGGTCGAACTAGTGACAAACTGTTAAAAGTTACACTCGAATTGTTTGGACAAAAAGAATGCAGTGACAACTATAAAGGACTGGATAAGTTGCCGAATGGAATTCGAGATGATGTGATGGTGTGTGCCGGTTCGCATACCGAATTTCGAGACACTTGCAAAGTAAGTTTATTTATTTCTAGTAATAAAACATTTCGTTGAATTCTGAACGAATACAAGGGTGATTCTGGTGGTCCTTTACAAGTGGTACATAATAGTAGCGATGCAGATTGTATGTACGATATTGTGGGGGTGGTTGCATTTGGAAAGGCTTGTGGATTAGCAAAAGGACTTCCAGGTATTTACACTAGAGTTTCAGCATATGCGAAGTGGATTGAAGATACAGTGTGGCCGGTGTAATTGAAAAAGAATGTTAGGTTTTTTAAAATAATGAGAATTTATTCATTATCAATTTTAATAATAATGGCGACAAAAATTTTCATTCTAATAACATTTAATAAAAAAGTACTTAAGCATTATTTATGTACAATTTTTTTCTTACTATGTATATTTTATAATAAAAAACACATAGGAAATAATTAGATTATTTTTATTACAATTAAATCACAGACACTAATTTTTTAATTATTGGGTTTAATATAACTAATATTATAAATTGTAAACGCGGAAAATCCTTTATTTATAAAATAATAAATTTCTTTATTATTATATTTTTCTTCATTTTTATAACATTAAATCCTACAATTATAATAATTATACATTATATACAACTTTTCCATTTTGTTTAACAAAAAGAACGTACTTTTACTTATTTTTTTTTGATTTACATTGTATTTTTAATGTAAAAATTCTATGAAAAGTATTTTAAAGAAAATAAGTTTATTTAGAAAAATAAAAAAAAACAATTCTTTTACTAGTGCAATTTGCACTACAAAATCGTCCAAGGCCCAAAATCTACGTATTTTTTTTTGTGAATATTAGATAAAATGATATGTCCTTAAGATTTTCTTGTGTGTAACGAAGGACTTCCATTATCTGGCATTTTTTGTAACTGATAAGGCGCTAAACGTGTACTTTTTGCCATTAAATCACTAAATGGTTCTGGGGTTGTCAATGATGGATACAATGGTGTTGGTGGTGGTGTTAAACCAATATTATTTGAATAAATTGTTTGCATATAATACATTGGATCGGCAATTAACGATAAATATGGTGGTAAAAATGGTGGCACATCTTTATGTCCATCAAAAAATGACGGTGGTGGCACTAATGGGGGTAAAGTTGGTGGCAATGGTGTTGGATAATTTTTGTACAACGACTCATTATGACGTATTTGTCGTATTTGCTGTGGTGTGGGCGTCAATGGGGGTATTTTCGTCCTTGAATTCGTTGTTGGCATCACACAAGATGGTTTACTAGTCGGATATTTCGGTACATCAATTTTATTCGTATAATTATTAACACGTTTTAATTTACTTTGCGGATAATAATGATTTAATGGTTTATTATGTGGTGGTACTAACGTTATTTCTAAATTAGAACCAAGACGGGCCTTACTACTACTACTACTACTACTACTACTACTACTGGATGAATCTTTGTACAAATTCTTCGTGACTGAATCGCGATTATGACTTGTGGATGGAATTTGTGGTATACGCATTATTTCCACCACAGGTTTTTGTGGACTATGTACGGATAAATCCAACAAATCACCACCTGATGGTCGTGGACGGCCACTATTAGCAAACTTTGGTGTTATGACTGGATTTAATTCGCTTTGCATAAATATATCTTTCGGATTTCCATAAATTGTCTTCTCCGAATACGAATAAATCGACTTGCTTTGTACAACTTTTGGCGGTATTGCACCATTTATAATTGCTGGTGGAAATTTTACAGTTAAATTTGATGGTTTTGGATGTGATGGTGCTGGATTTAGTACAGGTGGCGGACATTTTGTTGAATAATGTGCTACACTGTCTGGATAAAAAGCTGGTGATACAATTTGTTGTATAACTGATGGTCTAACTGGGGTTACTTCCAAGCCACCCTCTTTCAAAATATCTAACTTGCGTTTTTTCACTTCGTGTATGTAAACATTGTTCACTTTTTCACTATCTGATTGTGTTTTGATTTTTGGCGATACTGATTTTATTTCTAACGGTAATGATTTGATTTTTATTATATCAACTGGTTTTGGTTCTTCCATTTTTGTTATAACTATGGGCTTTTCCTCCACAACTGGTTCATTTTTAATCGTTAATTCTAATTTAATTTTCGTTTCAACAATATTTTCACTGTCTATTTTTTCTATTGTAACAGCAGCTTCATTATTATCCTCGGGTTCTTCCTTTTTCACAATATCCATTTGAACTTTTTCAATAATTATCGGTGATTCTTTATTTTCTTCTTTAACTACAATTTCCGCACTATTTATATCATTATTATTAATACTACGCTTATCATTTGACTGTTTATCCTTTTGTCGTTCATTTTTCACTCTTATACTACGTAAAGACACTTTTCCCTCAGATTTAACATTAAAGTTCTATAACAAAAAAATTATTATTCAAGTTAATTTAATTTTGTACTTCAAAATAAAATTATTTACCTTTTCATCTGTTGGTGATGAGGGTGTTGTTGGAGCCTCATTACTACCCACTGAAGAGGAAGCGGACGATGAAGGACCCTCTGAAGTATCATCGTTACTACTTTCGCTAACTTTACTCTTTAATTTTCTTCGATCAGTCGGCGTAATTGGTTTATATTCTAAACCGTTAATATGTCGTTCATACGGCAACAAAAACCTTAGAAAAAGTAACAAAATTTCACGATTAATAGATAGGAAATATTATTTTTATTATCGTTATTACCTTTCGAAATGTCTCCGTATTATTGTTGCTGCACTCGTACTATTTTGATGTCCACTCATGTCATCATAAATCGATTTCCACAATCGATTACTTGTTACACAATCGTAACCACCTAATTTTTGTACTTTTGTGAAGAACTCATACAAGTCCACTATAAAGAAAAAGATGATAACAACATTTTTTTTATTGGAAAATACAAGTTAATTACATTCTTTGTAGCCTAAGGACGGAACTCGACCAATAGGTGTATAATTCGTCTTCATAAATATATTCAGTTTCTTAATAAAACCTTTACTCTCACTATTTTCTGTTAATGATCTTGTACTACGTCTTGTAGCTGGTAAACGTAAACCGTTTTTAACACCTTCCGTGCTAAGTCTCTGCAATAATTAACAAATTTATTTAAAAAACTGTTTTTTTTTTTGTTATCTTTGTTTAATTACTTTGCTAAATGTATTTGAAACAGACGATTCTGATTCATTACTCTCCGAGCCAGGCGATATGCTGCGTTTTTTCCGTTTACCTCTTGGTCTACCTTTCAATTTCGGTGCTAAATGATTACACAACAATTCATGTCCTTCCAATTCTGGATAATCGAATGTATCCCGACAAAATAAGACACGGGTATTCTTTTGCATACTGGGAAAACCGCCCAGTGTATTGACAACTTTGTATTTTAAATAATCATTTTCAACAGTTTCTAAACGTTTCATCATGGCTCTATAACGACAATATTTTGGATAACTCAGTATAATTACAGATGGGCCTGTTTGGTTTGCGTTTGTATCTGAAATAACGATATATGCATATTATTATACATAAAAATTTATTTTTCTATGTCAAAGTGAAATGAATTATATAAAACAGTTAATTAATATAAATTAGTCATGTCCGGTTAATATAATATATTAACCGATCATTAGTCGAGGTGTGACTAATGATAATCATCAAAACAATCAAACGCAATTGTAAAACTAAGGCATTACAGTTTTTGAGATGAGTAATTTAGAAAATAAATATTTAATGGGGTAATAGCATTAACAAATAATAAATAGATAATAATTGTCGAGTACTTGACATAAAAAAATAATAATACACCCCTCTTAAACGTTTTAAAAATCTATTGTATATATATGTAGGTACGTGCAAAATAAACCGACATAAAATTAGTTACAGTGTTACAATATTTGTAATTTATCAAAACAAGTTGTGGTAAAATATTTATTATAAAAGCGCCCACACACAAAAATTCATTTTTTTAAATACTGCTAGAGGAAATGGAAACAAAAACATCTTTTATTCTACTTCTAGTAGTTTGTTTTGTATGCATTTTAAATGCATTGCCAAATAGAAATGAAAGAGAACAAAAAACGAATTTTCTCAGCACACGTTCAAGTTTAAAAAACGAATGTAAATGTATAAATTGGAGATTGTGTGATGGAGAAATAAATTCAGAGTAAGTGAAAATTGTTTTTCTAAAGAAAAATTCGTTTAATTATTTGATTTTAGTGTGCAATGTCCACAAAGTTATTTACAAGTTTGTTGTACA
Organism: Oryzaephilus surinamensis; assembly: GCA_004796505.1. Classification (NCBI taxonomy): domain Eukaryota; kingdom Metazoa; phylum Arthropoda; class Insecta; order Coleoptera; family Silvanidae; genus Oryzaephilus; species Oryzaephilus surinamensis. The sequence continues at coordinate 22,700 of SSSI01007945.1, read as the reverse complement.
AAGTCAAATTTCGATTCAAATTTACCCCAAGTTATTCACATTCAGTAAATAAACAGGATTTTATCATAATTACGTTTATATAATTATTGTTCAAATATCATTTTCCATGTAACTGCAAATGATGTACAAAGTGATAATAAACTTAAAACCTTATCATTATAAATATTGATTTAATAAAATGATTAAATAAAATTCATTATAATACCTATTGTTTAATTTTAATTATATAAATGGCAAATGAAAAATGTTTATTAAGGAGTTTTTCATTCGCCTTGCAGGCATTTGAAAAGCTGGCAAAACGCCAAATCTCCTCACAAACACATGTACCTACATTTTCCTTTTATACATATAATAAATATAATAGTTTCCTTAATAGAACAAAAACAGAAAATGAGTTGCTATAGATACAAAAACAACACGTGAGTTGCTTTGGAGACCGAAAAGCACACGCGTTGCTATAGAGATTAAAAAGAAAGTGCGTTGCTATGGATATCAAAACAGCATGTGAGTTTCTATGGGGACTGACAAAGTAAGGTTTTTATTAAAACAAATTATTTGATGATTAAAGAAGGAATAAAATGTGTGGAAAATTTCAATTAGAAGAAAATTCAACCTACCTAGCAATTTCCTTTCCTTTTCCACATCGGAAAAGTCTAAAGAGCTTTCTGTTAGTGATGATATTGTTAGTGGTGTATTTATACCGCCACCACCACCAGTAGATTGCTCCCCTTCGGGACTTTTTACATCCGATTCGTATATTGTTAATTTTCCCCATGTCCATTCTGCGTCCGCTGTTATCCATGTTACTAAATCTTCAACTTTTATCACCACTTTTTCCGAAATCGCCAACACCTCATCCTGAAATTTCAACAAAAGGCACTAATTTAATACAATGAATTGTGTAAATAATCAATTTTACGATCATTTGAACACTTTTTATTATTTTTACGGTTTACGAGAAATTATTGGCGCACGACAAATTTCTCAATTTTATTTTTAAAATGCATAAACAGAATTTTTAACTCCAACAAATGCAAATCATTTAATAAACAGCTTATACATTCTATAATTAGAATGGTATTCTTATCAATGTTAATTAGTTGACCTCATTTTGTGTACGATAAATATAATATGAACATTTTAGACAAAATACTATTATTAATATTATAATATAAATTTGATAAAAAAATAAAATAGGAAATTGGTGATGACATTTTTTGATTAAATCTTTCTGAAAAATGTAACATTATTTCAACATTGAAATATATTTATATGTTGAGGGAAGGAAAAAGTTTGTGTGAAACTGAAAAGTAAGTATGTTTAATATTAAAAGTGGTGATGTGGTTTTTTACAATATAGTTTGAATAGACTTCTTTACGATCAAAGTACGAACATTTTCATTAAATATAATATGAAATTATATTTCAATCTGTATATAAAAGTGTAAGAAAGAGAGGAAAAAATTGTACATAATATAAAATGGAAGGCGATATTGGATTTTATAAGCTGCATATTTAACTTTGGAACAGTTTTTTTTATAGTCTACAGTATGTGTTTAGATAATTAAGAAAGTTTTATGAATAAATAAATTTTCTGTAGAATTTTTATTTTTTTATTATACAACATTAAATCCTTATTATTATTAAAAATACATAACTATAATTTGTTATTTTCAAGGAAAACCATTTAATTTAATTAAAATTAAAAAAAAATCCGCTAATTATGTGTACTTTTTCGTAAAAAACGAAATTAGGACAACTATTTCACTGTTTGATAAATTATTCAAATACTGATACAGTTTTCTAGACCAATTTTGGGCGCCAATTAATAGCTAGGCCTTCAAATTTTTCTCACAAAATGGCTGAACCGGTTTTTATTTTTAGAATATATTTAAAAAACGGTTCAAAGTTGAGTTATATTTGCATATATTTTAGTCGGGCGAGTTCAATGTTCCTTTTAAATGTTTTAATTATTACAAAATTGTGTAATAACAATTTACAAGTGTATACAAATTACTTAAATTTTTGCTTAATCATAAAAAAGGCGCCAAACAATAGATTAGTTCATATTTTAGTTGAAATGTAGGAGAAGATGTCGATTTGAAATTGTTGTATTGTTGGTCGTCTAACATAGACGAGCTGAAAATCTTTTAATATCCTACAATTTACATAATAACACACCAATTTTATTCTTTTTATATTTAATCTGTTTGTCAAACAATATTGCAAAACGTATCATTATAAGTAATTTACTCTCTCAAACATGAAAAATAATAATGTAATAATTATAAATAAATTATACTCTAAATTGGCGTATTAAAGTTCAACTTTATATTAAAAAAAATTAACATTATTTTTAATTAAACTAAAATTTTTTTAACAAATCTACAAGATTTTCTCTTTGTAACTATTTATATTGAATTGTGGAGAAAGGAATTTATATTTAACACAAAAATACAGCACACAAATAAACAATAACACTATTATTATAAATTTAACAAAAAAAAATAATAATAAAACCGTCACGTAATTTTATTTTTAAATATAAAAATATTGTTTATTACATTTAAGATAACAATGTATTATTTAATATTATATTCAGAGAAGAAAACTAACAAAAAGCCTATATTTTCAAACGGTATATTGCTGCCTTCCATTCCTACCCTATACACCACCAACCCCCTTTATAATACCCTTATCTGGGCAGAACCTTTTAAGATATAAACATATATATAATATTTTATATTGCACACACTTTTTTCAAAATCAATTTCGTTACTTTTATATAATAATATATTATATATGTATGTACATATGTATGTAAGTGGCGCCATTTTATTATTTATACACATATTGAATTATTTATTATTTATTATTTATGTTTTTCTAAAAAAATACATATATGTGTACATATACTTAATTTATTTAAATTGGCATCCATTTTGTCGAAAAAACCAACATAAATCTGATTAAACGTCAATTTTATCGCATGACGACGATAGTCTATTGTTTTAAATAAATAATTAATCAATCATAGATTTCTCTCTTTTGAATAACATTTAAATAATTTTCATTTTTCTATTATTATTTTTATTATTATTATTATTTATAATCCTATTGTAATAATAGAGTGTTTAATTGAATGAATTTACTTATTATATAGGGGTTTAAATAGACACCCCCGGTTCGATGCCGCTCCCTTTCCATATACCCATCCGAATTCCCTTGAAAACAAACACACACACACACACACATACTAGATTGTTAGTATTAAAATCAATGAATAAATATTTCAGTGTAAAATTGTATATTTTTTCTCAACAAAAACCAGTTTTACAAAACCGTGTGTATATATAAGTATATATTTTAAATTTTGTTTGAAATAAACACAAAGGAAATACATTATATAAAATATAATAAAAACAAAAGATTAAAAATCAATTGAGAAAGTGTGCTGTGACTACACATACATACAACATAAAAGCGGACGACATTATTATATGATTTGAATTTTTTTGCTGAATTTGAAAAACAGATTCAATTGTAAAATATTTTTTATTTTTAAATAATAATTTATTTTTGTTTGATGATTGATGAATGCATCAAAGATATACGTATAATATGTGATAACTTTCTTTTAGATGATGTTTTAGAAAAAAATTTTCATTTATTAAATTAGAAAAAATTGTAGAAATATACGAGTGGGAGTGAAAGAAATGAAAAATATAATGTGCGTGTGTTCACATTACCGTTACATTGAGTTTAATTGAATTTAAGCAAAACGATATTTTTATTTTCCTGACATATATAAAAAAAAATATATTCGCATAAAAGCAAAAATTAATTAAGCGATTTTTATAGTATTCCGTAATTTGAGTGTATTTTTTTGAATGTTGTCAGCCATTTTGTCAGCCAACTTAAAATTTAAATTGTAAATAAAATAACAAAAGTTTTAAAAAGCTTATATAACAACTTTTTTCTATCTATATTATGTAGCTATAAAAAATACAATTATCGTTGTTATTATAAAGAGAAAAAGAATAACAAAATTAGCAATCAAAGACTGTTATAGGAAATTAATTTGAATAATTTAATCGACCTACAATTATCGTTGAAACAAAGAATTTTGTTGCAAAATTTTTATTACATTTAACCAGATACACAAAAAATAAAACAACTAAATTTCGTAAATAATAGAAAACAATTAAAAAAACCAAGCACAATCATATTATTAATAAATAATAGTCGAAAAACATCTAAGCATACTTGATTATAACTATTTCAAGGCTATTTTTTATGCATACTTGATTGTATATATAGCTCGTTTTCTACTATACATATTTTAAATAATAATAATGATATCTAATAATAATAATAATGGAAACATTTGTATAAATTTTTTAATACAAGAAATTCTTCTTCTTCCTACACATTTTTATTAAATTATTGTAATTAATGTCATTTTTTTGCTATTTTTATTTTATTAAGGACATGGCGTCGATTAGAAACTGTTAAAAATTATTATTAAAATTTCGTAATGTGAGCGCGCGTGAAAAAAGTTCGATTTCTTTGTTCTTGCCATGAAATTCAAAACAATGATAATAATAATAATAATATAGTTAATTGAAAAACAAAATGTCAATAACATGCTAAAATTCGTGTTCCTTCTTTTATTAAATATATAAAATTTTATTCATTGCACAATAATTTATAAATTCGAAAGAAAAATTGTCTATTATAAATTAACGTTTTTTTATTGGAAAAACATCAAGTTTATGAAATAATTTATGTGTATATATGTCGAGTAAGTATTTGTCGTTTTCCTTGAATATTAGATAAGAAATTGAAAAAAATTACAATTAAATACATAATATCAATTAAACGATTTGAATTTTTTCTATATAATTTATTGATAATGATTAATTTTTGTACATTAAATTGGTGTGTGTTTAAAATTCAAGGCATCCATTTTGTTTAATTAAATAATTATGAAATATAAAAAATCTTTTTTTTATTTAAAAATAAACACTTTCTTTTTTATTTGTACAAAAAACGGTTTACTAAACGTATAAACAAATATAAAATAATGCAAATTAGTTTATAATACTTGTACATATATATGTGATTTATGACGGCCATCTTGTCGTAAATTATTTAAATTTGTGGAAAAATAATGTTATCATTTTCCAATAAAATATATTACTGATAATAATAAATAACATTAAATAACAAATTAATATAAAAAAATATTTCCCACACAAATATGTATATAAGAGCGAAAAAAATATTAAATGCAAAATAATTTCCATCAACATCAAAAACTCTCTATATTTAATAATAAGGAATTAGTTAATTAAAATGTATGGCTGTCTCTGTTTAGTACATTCACATACACACACACATAAAGTTGAAAACAAGTTCAGAATATCAGCAGTTTATCCTTTTTCAACTCAATAATAAAATATCGATTAAAGTCCACTTTTACAAGCAATGCTTTTATAATATCAAACTGAAATATTATTAAACTAAATTTGTATATTAAGGTGTGCAACTTATAATAAGTGTATCAAATGTACTGTATATAGAAAAAATTATATAGCACGAATGAAATCAAGTTGCATATTAAAGCGAAAAATATACCTAATACTAGATTATTATTATTTATATACAAATTTTATTATTATATCTAGTAAGCTCATCATTGGTATACAATAATAACTTTTTCAAAGTTAGCTGGTGAAACTTTCTGTTTAAAATGACATAATCTAACAAACAACAACAACAACAACAACAACGAAAAATATTTTTCATTAATAATGAGCAATTTATTATATTTTCAACATTTCGATTGCCTGTATATATATATGATTTTTTAATATTACCAGTCACTTTCATTTTGTTCATGTTTCTCTTGTATTCTTTTCACCTCTATTATATTCATTCAATTGTGAAAAAACTTTTGATTGAATTTTTACAATAAAAAAATATCAATTTAATATTATTCATCATTTTTTAATTATTTTTTATGTTATTTGTCCCATTCAAAACTGGGACACCTTGTATAATATACCTTAATCTTTTTTAATAATTATTAAAAATTATCAAGAGATATGTATTTTAATTGCAGTTTACTTAATATTTTAGTGACATTCCATTATAATCATAAAATTAGTGATAAATCACTGGATAGAAATTTTTATTGTTTTTCTATAATCAAAAAAATGGAAAAAATTTATAATAAATAATTTGGAAATTAACTTTGAATGATCATTATCGCTATAGTTGCCATTTATGTATTTAATTATCTAATTAGCGAGTTGTTTTTTTATTTATCTATTTACCTTCATGTATATAAAATGATTTAACATTTTTTTTTGTTAAAAAACATAAACATAGTTTTTAAGTTAAAAATTGTTTAATTTATATTTTGGTTAGAAAATTACCTAGTTTAAACAAACAATTTCAATTTACTGTTATAATAAAGCAAACATTTATATTTCGACATTATTTTATTTCCTTGCGATAAAAAATCTGTAATGTACTATAAACTTATTCATATTACATATTAGAAAAAAAATATAATTCAATATTTTTTTATCAAGTAGGTACACATAATTTGTAATTTTTTTTCCAAATAAAATTGTAGAGATAAAACCATACTTTTAGTTTTAGTTATCACGAAATTTATTAAAACAGTTAAAAATAGAAATAATAACTAGAATCGTTGTTTATATATTACATTTTATAAAAATGAATGCAAAATTTATTTAAAAAAAGAAAACGAATAAAAAGCATACAAATTTCTATTTTCAGTAACAGTTTTTTATCGATTCAGAATATACAATTTTACATTACATCTCTTTTGTACATTTATTGCATAAAAGATGGAATTTTGATAAATATTTTTTAAATAAAATAATAATAATTCTAGAAATGAAACAATCTTTTTGAAAAAACTATTATCATTATAAGTATTATTTATACAAAAATATGTAATATAAATAATAAAAATATCTATATAATGAATAATTGATGAAAACAACTTTAATTGAAATTTTAAATATAAAATACCTACTCATTATAAAATTAAAATTGAATAAGCAATTTATAGAAATAAATTTTGATTCGTGCTACAAAATCAATAACACACGAATATAATAATATAAATACACAAGTATGTATTTAGAATAGTTTCCGTTTGAATGGAAAATAAATTTCGTTCATTAAATGCCATTTCATTATCATACATATAAAATTAATTTGTTGAAATTTGAAAATAAAATGGAAATTCTTTCGCTTGTTATGTACATTTATGAGAAGCAACAAATTCAATATTGTCTTCCGCCCACCTAACCTTAATCTCAACAAACATATTTTATGTAATAACATTGAAAAAGACAAGGACACACAATATAATAAATAACATTGCTAAATAAATGTGACAAAGAGAGAAACAACTATTTTGTAAATAAAAATTGTTCGCGTTTTTTACAGAATTCAACGAAAAATATGAAAGCAATTTACTGTTTTATAATGATTTTCCTTTTTCCTTTTTTTTTGTGTGCTCTTCTTCTTCTTCGTGAAAAGTGTGTCGATGTTATTAAATTTTTTAATATAATAATACACAAATATTATCAAATGTGTTGAATTTTGTTTTATATGTACCTATATAATAACAATATCTAGTAGTTATTATCTATCTAAAAAAGGGTACTTCCCCCACCCAAATACATAGCAATATTTTTATAATTTTAAAAAAAGGGAAAAATAAAATAATAAGATAAAGAAAACAGTGTATATAGAATGAGAAGAATTATTTTATATATATTGGTGGGGTAAAGAGGCTCATTCGATGCAGGGAATAATAAAAGACAGGTTGATTTATTTCTGGATTCAAGTGTACGACAGAGCGAGAGAAACAACATTACATTTAAAATACAATGTAAACTGGTAAGTAAGAGAAAGAAAAAGAATAATGTATAAGCAACACAGTAGGAGAGTTTGGAGTAGTAGGGCTATTGGAGGGACACAGCATATATGGGTGAAGGGGAATAGGAGAGATAGGGGAGAGGAATATTTCTAAAACAACCTAAAATGATAATAACAAGTAAGAGAAAGATAGATAATATATATATAGTAATACGATAAAATTTAATTTCTTCCGTATGCATTTTGTGTATACGTTTGGAAAATTATTTTGGAAATAGAAAGAGAGAATTATTTAAAGCGCGTGCACATTACCCCACTATTAAGCAAAAATACCACTTTTTTGATTTTTATTTCTTTTTTGCTCCTTTTTTTTAAATTGGGGTGTTTAATATTCAAGTTAAAACCATTTTATTTACAAATATGTACAATATACAAAATAAAAATCGATATAGAAAAAAAAAAAAGAAATCAATACATATACAGAAATTGTAATTATTATTTAATTGAAATATATGTAGTGGTATATAAAAAGAATTAGGTTAGGTCAACGAATTTATATATACTAAAAACTGTTTTTAGAATAAAATTTTAATTTCAATATGAATAGAAAAGGACAGAATAAATAATTTCAACATAAACACATACACATAAATATACGAAAGTGTACGTGCATTTCATATCTAATTTTTTTTTTTTAATAATGTACACACAGACAAATAAAAATTTATAATGAAAAAATAAAATTTGTGCTGATAAATGTAATTTAATAAACGATTATATTATAAAATTCTTGACTTTCTCAAAAATAACGCATTTTCAAAAAAAAAGTCCATTAAAAATGAAAATAATATTTTTTTTTTCGATAAAATCGTAAACGTCAGCAAAATTAATATATTGAATTGAATGTCGAAACGATTTAATATTATATTTATAATTCAGTAGAAGAAGAAAAGAAAATGAAAGATAAAAATGGTGGTTATTTTTAGAAATATGTATGTATATATTTTTAATATAAAATATATAAAGTTAGGGTAAAGAGAGAAGGAAAATATGAATGCAAAAATAAAATAATAATTAACATTAAATTACAATAACTATTAATAATATAAATAATATGAAAAGTACAAACACACACACACACAGATACACACATGCATACATACATATATAGAAATAATAACGTCATATATAATAATGTAGAAAGAGAAACATGAACTAGAGTGGGATAATCTTTGTAAACCGGCTCAAGTGTAGCTCCACTGGAGAGAAAATATGGTAACAATCAATATGAAACGGCAAATCGACAATTAAACACATTAAATGTACACCATATTGAATTTAAATATTGTTGTCCGCTTTACAATAAAACGAACACAATTATATTTACACGGAGTTCCAAGGCTTCATTTACATTAAAAATAGTTAAAATCGAGAGAAAGAAAGAGTAAAAAAAGAAAACAAAAAAAAAACATACTGATTTATAATTGAATGACGTTTTTGTATGTAATTACAAATCCTTATAAAATAACGTTATTACATATACAATTGAATTAAATTTAATTGTGTAAAATAATAATTATTTTTTTCAACCCTTACCTCGCCATGGTCCAAACGGCCTTCGGGTGTATTTTCTGGTAGAAAATATAAACGTAAACTGGCCAATGTTTGTTCACTATTTTTATCAATCCACAATAATTGCAGTTCACCAATACACAATAAATCTGAATCGATCCACAATTTAACAAAAAAAAATTCACTTAATTTCACTATACGTTTAATGCCATTTTTTGTATATTTAAATGCTTTGTAGAATGTGTAAGAGCCGTGCTGTCCACATGCGCCTCCAACAAGCTGGAAATAATTTAAAAAATAATTATAATTATAATTATCGCATTAATTACAAAATGATATTGTTAATGATATGAAAATTAGGTTTTTATACTAGAGTGGAGAATTTTTGAACAATTGCCAAATACATAGTTTAATTAAGATAAAAGTAGACAAATAAATATTTTATTAGTGAAAACAGAAAAAAAATTAATTAATTCAAGTTTGAACATGTACAAAGAAACGATTTTGATGGTCGAGCAGAGCGCGAGGGTGGCTAGAGGGGGAAATTTTGTGAACAAACAACAAAATTAGTAACTGCCATACAGAGAAAATGTTTGCATATTACATATAAATTTATATATATGTATGTATGTACATTTATATTTAATATAAAATGCATGAGTGTTTCCATTCTCGTATAAATATAATATTGTTATCATTTATTTTTTATTTTCATTTGATAACAAAAACTAACTAAAATTGAATTATTAACATTTATATACCTTGTTAAAATAAATACATAATATGTTATGATGTGAAACTGAAAATCAGTTGATAATTTTTATTACTAAATGATTTCGTTTTTCCTTATCTTCTTACGAAAAAAAAAAATGTTAAAATATTATCGACACGTTTTATTTATTTTTTGATTTCTTTTTGTTATTTAGCGTATACATTTTTTTCAATAAATAAGTACATTTATACATATGTAATAAAAAGTCTATTTTAAGACAAGCGTAAACATGTAATTTAAATTCTGGCTAGTTAAATTTTAATTAAACATTTTCAATATAAATTATTTAATATGAAAATAAATTCATAGTTATTTTTTTATATAGAGGCGCACAACTACATTATTATGCATAATGTAACAATTTATATATAAAGCGATGTCGAGTAAATAATAGAAATAAAAAAATACACTCCTATCAACATATATATATTCAATATAATTTAATATAAGTTAAATTTAATTTTAGAAAATATGATTTCCTAATAATAAAACTTTATAATTAAATTCAATTAATCTAATGAAATTTTTATAATATACTTGCTATTGATTTAAAAATTTTATTTTTCCCAAATCATACCTGAACATCATTATTATCCATTTTTTTAATTATTTATATATATGTATATAAATATTCACAATTAATCACAGAGCACTACACAAACAGCACGCTGACACCATCGTCTATACTTTGTATTTACTCTAATTATGTGACGTCACGGTAACAGAGTGTTATAATCGGATAAAATCGACAAAAATCGACGTGATTCGTTGTCAGTGTGGCGGTTCACCCCCCAATCGAGAAGAAGAAGATTGGTGGAGGCGGTGGTCCCCGACCGCACGACTCACGAGTTAGGTATATAGAATCAAATTGAATGAATATTTGTTTTTCTATTTGTGTGTATGTATTTCCGATGGATACTTTCGCCTTCCGACCCTTCCCCACCCACCCCACCAAAAATACATAAATTGTAATTAAATACATAATATATTATAAGAAAAAAATGTTTATTTTAAATGATTATTAACCCCTTTTTAAAATAAATACACTCCCCTTAATATTAAAAATGATAATATTTATATAGCTTCTAAATATTGTTACGATACTATAAATAGGGATCAGATCAGTAATATCAAAGGTATTTTTATGTTTCGAAGAATTTTAAACAATAACAATTTGAAATACATATTTATATTATTAAACGTTAATAATTTTCAAATATGGAAATTTCCCGCTTTAATATTGAACTATGCAAGAATAGTAGGCTTTGTATTACGTGTTGCAGTTCTACTCAAGGCACTACTTGTTGCGCGCCTATTTTGTCGTATTCATGATAACCTTATAATAACAAATAATTAAATCTAAACAAAGTACATTTTAAATAAAAAGGCATCAGTTTTTTAAAAAATAGTGTTTATATTTAACAAAATAGACTATTGTCTTAATTAATAGGTCTGCTTAATAGGTAAACAATATTCACATTAAAACTCCAATAGTTGCTTATTAGGTGCAAAACAGCCTACTGCTACAATTTTCTGCTCATTTGTTTCTTCAATATCTATAACGATAAATGTCAGTGTAATAATAAATTAAATTACGTGTGTTTGTACCTGGTGGTAAATGCAAGACTTCAATACTAAACTTCTTGCGTTTCATTTTGAACCCAAACTCTATACATCCAGGATGTTTGGATACGAACGTTTTATTTGGTGCAACTTTTGTCAAATAAAAGAAACCATGGTAATCTTTTAAAACTGGATTCGTCTCTAATTCAGTGCCTGAGAATGACTGTAAACGCATTGCAATATCACTTAAATGAATGCATCTGTTTATATCAATTTGCGTTTGTAAATAACTTGGAATTGTTATATACGCCAATGCGTTTGCATGCTTTATTAGGGCTCTTAAACAAAATAGAAATTTGTTTAAATGTTCTACATTCTTAGTACTATTAAACCACATTGGTGAACCCAAAGACTGTAAAGCAATTCTTAAAGGAGGACATTTCTCAGTTTTTTTATGCGAATCAATTCTCTCCTTAATTGCTATTAATAGATTATTGTATGATGAATTTGTAAATGAGTCATCTGAAATACAAAACAACTAGTGGATAGACGATTATAATTAGAAAACATATAAAATTCAATACCATTAAAAGTTTCCTCACTCCAATACGTAATATCGGCATTCCTAATTTGTTCCTGGGGCATATTTTTCGATAAATCGTAAAAATGTCCGGGAATAGCTTGGTCTTCCTTATCCAAAACAGGTAAATATTGATATCTGAAGGCAATCTTCATTTCATCACTAGTTTTTGTGCGTTCACTTGCCAATGATTTGTCATCTTCAATTAAAGTTGGCAAATTTTGAATCTATACAAGTTTATATCGAGTCTAATTTCACAACAAAGTTAGTGAAAGTGATTCTATACTTACTATAGATTCTGGATGCACATCTAAACTTGCTACGAACAAGGAATGTTTTAACACAATTCCTTCAGCAAGATAAAGCCTGTTGAGGATCTTAGAATAGACTCCATTCACATCCTCATCTTAAACCATAGATTTCAGTTCATATTAGATGTAAGACTACTATTATATATTAGATCTAAGAATAATTACTAACCTATCACTGTAATTGAATTTATTGGAAGACCTCCTCCTAAAATTAGACATTAGACGTAACGCAATTTTTGTAATTATGTGCAAATAACGACCTAAAATTTGGTCCAGAGAAGCTGCACCAGATGAAGTCGTCATTTTTTCGACAAATCTTTGTTGTTTTCTAAAATACCTTTCACGTGGGATAGCATCTAAATGATAATGACGCTTAAAGACATGCGCGACACCTGTCGTTTGTTGTGATTCACCACTTTAGTAGTAGGTTATGTTTACTTAAATAATTTTTTAATAAAATCCATCTTATTAATTTTACTTCCGTCCAAAAATGTTCGCGAATAAGTTACTCCTGTCCACAGTGCTCTTATTAGCCTTAATAAACAAAAGTAAGATTATTTGTTGTTATTTGGGGTGTGGTCCCTCCTTAATTGTTTATATTGTTAGGTTCAGCCCTATGGTGTTATCAATGTGTCTCAACACAGCCAGGGTGTGGAACACCCTTTAATTGGCTTTGGTGGTGGACAAAAGTTTGTCCAGAAGATAATGATGTTTGCGTAAAAATTATAGAGGAGAAAAATGGTAATTTGGTCATTGTTTAACATTGTCTGGTTTATTCTTAGAGTCGTTTTATTTGTTTTATTTGATTTAGGGGAGAAATTGATTACGCGTGATTGTTTGAGTTCAATGCAAGGCATTCGAACTGATATTCCAGCTGATCATTATGAGGGTTGTCGACCAGCAGCTGTGGATGTCCGTTTAGGGCATTATGTTAATAATTCCATAAAGGAATTAGACATACATAGGAATTATTACGACAAAACTACGTGGTGTTTTTGTTTTTTGGATCATAGGTGCAATGATTCTAGTGTTAGCTTCCCATCCATAGGTCTTATTTTGTTCAGTATTCTTTTAACTTTCTACCACTTTACAAGTTAACTCATGACTAATTTAAAATTTTATGACATTAAAATGATCTGTTTATTTTTTATAATAAATACCGTCCATTTTGTTTAGATTATAAGTACAAATTTATAACGAATATTGTATATTTATAAATAAAATTATTACGAAGTAAATAAGTTTTTTTTTGGAGAGAAATTGGAGGAAAATAAAAGGCTTCAGGATAAAATTCATTATTTTATATTACAGATTTTTCCTTTCTTGACAAAAAACACATTAATATTCACAATATTATTAAAAAAAAAGCCATGTAAATATGCTTTTTAATTTTACAGTACATGTATTAAGCGACATGCACGACAATTATTGGTCGATGAGAATTTATTTTGTTTTGAATAATATTCTATAATTTGTTAACAATAATATTACTTATTTTGTACAAAAAAATATAACAAATACACAAGTGGAAATAAGAAATACTAATACATATGTCTGAAATAAGTAGTAAGTATATATATTTAAATAAGTTTTTCATACATATTGCAATTGTAAAATACATAATTAGGTTTCCTTTTTTGCCCCAATCTTATTTACAGACTAATATGATTTATAATATCTCTTTTATACAATATTAGCATGAAATATACACAATTCGTCATCTGATATAATACATGTATAAGTTCAAGATAAGTTTATTATAATTATTTTTTGTTCACGGATTACTTTTTTACGAGTATGTCAATTATCACAATTTATACAGAAAATTTTAACAATACTTTTTAGTTTTACAAAGACAATTTCTTAAAAAATTTCATCATCTTTAAATGTTTTATTTTTTAGATTGAATATATATAAAAATAGCATTTATTTTTTATATGAGACAATTATAAATGATTTACTCCTTTGTTTGTTCAAATTAAGAATGAGATCTTTTTGTTTGGTTTTATTTATTATTTTGCACATATAGATAGATACTTTTTAAATAGTTTTTTTTATTATACAATAAATTTTATACACATATGAAATTTTATTATATATTCAAGTTATAAACAAAAAATTAATAATAAATGTAACATTTTAACAAGTTTTATTTCGATTATATTTTAAAAAAATCTATTTGGTGTACAAGAGTTAGAAAACAAGTTTGTGATGCAATATAATAAAAACATGGAAAAAACTTTGGTGAAAAAAGCTGTACAAAAAAAACAAATCAGCTTAGTCAGAGAATATTAAAAACAATTGTTCAGCCTTTTTTGTCTATAGGAATAAATTGTTCATTACATATAATATAAAAACAATTCAGACAAACAAGAAAATGGTGACTAAAAAAAACGACTAGTGGTGTTAGCGAAAATTATTATTGTCGTTACAAAAATCTCTTATTATTGAGGATAAGCAAAAATTGAGAAAATAGAAACACAAATATTTTCTCGGCAAAAATATCTCAACAACGAGAATTTTCGTTAATTCCACAGCCAGTCTTTGAATAAAATTTGTTCACCCGCATTTTTTTGTTACAAGAAAAAAACCACGCACTTATATGGAAATATTATTTGGGATAAAAGTTCGCGTGTATTATTTATATATAAATAATCACAGAGCACACTGGCACGTTCAGTGATACAAAATTCATATAATATTTTATTAAAAAAGAATCCTATTTTGAGCCACTCGAAACACTACTACTTCCTGCACTGGAATTTGGCTGTTTATTATTATTTAATTTCGCTTGGTTGGAATTTTTTTGTAAAATTTGTATTGGTGACCCATTTGGAGGGGGCACGACGCCAGGATATTCAGGAGGTGGCGAACCACCAACAGTACCAGCCACGACACGACTCGTTGCAGTTGTCGTTTGTGGTACTGCTGAATTGTCCCTGGCTTGAACCTGTTGTCAAACTTTTTGTCTCATTTCGTAACTGTTGCGATCGTACGCTCCTGCATACAATTCGGGATGTTGTCGACTATAACCTGATGTTGGAGGTGCTGTAGCTAGTGGAGAACAATCTATAGTGTTTATTTTATACGAAAATAAATATTCATTTGTGCAATTTAAACAATTAAACACAAACGCAAATAATAGGTATTGTGTGAGATGAGTGTTTTTTTTATTGTTGCCTAATTACCTTTTGGAGCATGATAATGGCCTCTACCTTCACCGTAACCAGCACGTGGTCCACCGCCTTGACTTGCCGATGGCCGACTAGGACGTTCATTACGACTTCTACTACTATTTGCCGGATGTGCACCACCATGATGTGGATTGTGTCGCTAAAAATAATTATTCCGTATAAAAAAACATAATTGATAATAAATTGTAAGGTTACCATTCTTCGAAGAGTATTCATTGGCCTACGCAATGTTTCACTAATACGTCTAGCTGGTGGTTTCTTTGGATTGGAAGATGGTGTATGTACAGCACAACATTTTATAAACAATCCCATTAGAATTATGAATAATATTCCGGCTAATAAAACAAGCCACCAATTGGCCGTTATCCATTGAGCGACTGTTAATAAAGTTTCGCGATTGAGTAATAAATTCATCAGTCTAACTAATGGACCATCAGCATCAACGGCCCTACATTTAAGAAATACATCACAATAACCCTGGAAATTGTCGCAAGGTGAACCAGGTCTTAAACTGATCCCGCCTGGTGGAAGACCGACTTTCTCGGCAAATTCGCTAGTACTACGACATATATCAGTGCCATTTTGGCATGCCAGTTCGCATAGTTTTCTTTTATCAATATTCGGATGGTCTTGTGAAGTTAATGAACACGAATTCAAGTTCCATTCTAAACAAATCGAACCGGAACATTCGCCTTTGATGCACAATTGTGTGCCATTATTGCAACGTGTTTTGTCTTGTTTTGGTAATGGCTGAGGACATTCAGCTGTTAAACCATTACATTTCGATGACATCGAACAATCCGATTCGGATTTGCATATTTCATGTTCAAATTGTGGTACAAATTTACAAGTATCACTATTACAACAAGGACCTTGACTAGGACTGAAAATGAAATATTATACCCGTAAAATGAGTTTACAAATTTATTGGCAAATGAATAATACCTGCATTGGGCGCCTTTTCGCCTTTTACAACGTTGTGCACTTGTATTCATCGCCATATCTTTTGCACTTATAACACGTGGATAACAACATTTATCGTTACATTCATTGTCATCGTAGCCACAGTCGCATTCTTCGCCAGCTTCAACGATTTTATTGCCACAAAATGCTCCCGCCGACACACTGAAGCAATTTCTTTTCTTTTTCTCTTCAATGGCATCCAACACATTGCTTATATTCCCAATACTGCATTTGGAGAATTTACTATTATTTGGTCGATCGCCGCTTGTTGCTGATGCAAACATTATATAATTGCCATTCAAACCACCTGGACGGCATTCTAGTGGATAATCGTGCTGAAAGGAAAATTATATTCTTTTTACTAAAACTATTAATCTAAGTTGGTTGGAGCTTACAGGCGAGCCAAAATTATGACCAATTTCATGGGCTAATGTTAATTGAGAAACTTTTGGCGGTACACGACTGTTATAGTTTACAAATGTTATGATTCCAGTGTTAAGGGAACGTTTTGTGGTTTGATAAGAGCCGCCTATAGTTTCTGTGTAGGTTTTGTACTTTTCACAAATGCCTCCTGAGGCACCAGAAGCACTTGCTACCCATGCTAAGCCTAAGGTCCCACCGGTGAAGTCGCGGTAAGTGAACACGTACGCCAAACAGAAGTCCTGAAGCAAGAAAATCGTCCAACTTTATAAATACATGAACAAGATTAATTTATAGAACAATTTACCTCATGGTTTTGGAGACTATGTATATTTAAAAAATTACTAACATCGATATTTTCTATACAAAACTGATTCATTTCGACACATCCACGATGGGTACATTGACATGATGAGTCGTCGTCAATTTTAATTCTTTGTACTTCAAATTTTATATTACGATGTTCGCTGCGACCATCAAATCTAGTATCACGATAAATATAATTAACGGCAGTGACGTGATGAGCAATTAATGATAAAATTTCTTCTCTAGTTTTTTCATTAACTTCAGATTCTTTACGTGGATCGGCATGCTAAAATCAAAACCACAACAATTATTTATGATTTTATGGTAAATATATCCTATTAGCTATTGTTCAATTATTGAACAAAGAGAATTTTCACTTGTAATTAAAGATTTGCCTGGTTTTGATCATAAATTGTACAATTTAATAATTGCATGATATTTACGAAACCGATTACATTTAATATGCATAATATTTATTTATTGATTTTCTACATAATACAAGCGTAACAGTTTTTCCGCTTTTATAATTATTTTGCGGGCAATGAAACAATAACAGCTCGGAAAAAAAATAGCTTTTACCTCTGGAAATCCCTCTCTTATATGTTTCCAAATAAGCGGATCTGTCTGTATATACAAAGAACAAGTATTTTTATTTTCTTCTTGTCTAGTGGCTCTTTTATGTCGTCTGAAACTATCATCCTCGTTGGCCACCTTTGAGTATTTATTAAGTTTATCCTCATAATTTAACTTGTTTGTTGACGATGATTGTATTGGGACTTTTTTATGTTTTCGTTTAGCTTCAGATAATGGCAATTTTTGTGACACTGTAGCATGTTTCGGATGATGAACGTCGTCATCTTCGATAGCTGAATTTTGAACATCGTTCATCCATTGGATGACATCGTCATTGATTCCACAACCACCGGAATGTCCTGCATGAAACAATTTTTAAAATGACTTCGGGGGCGATTTTAACATATTTGACATGTATGATGATCAACAGGTTCAAGTATGTGCAAGTAAACAAAAGAGGGAAAGGCTAATAGTGATTTGCGTAAGGTTGTTTGCGGTATACAAATCTACATTTTTTTAATAAACAAGTTGATGAATAATCCTTCAACCTTGATAATGTCTCAGAAGCAAAAAAAATGAGAGCGTGATTCCGAAACAATAAAATTGAGCAATTAACGTGATCAGTGAAATGGAAAAACAGGGAAGTGTTTGAGGACACTCTTTATTACTTACCCTCCCTTAAATGGGCATGAGGATCCTCCACATGATCCTCATGGTATATAACGGAATGGAATGTTCTATTCGGATGTGTGGTATGTGGAAAGTAATGATGAGCTTTCTCTACATAATAAGAGCCCTTTGGTGAAACAATCTTCCCCTCAAAGAGGCCGTCAATTAATGAACCAAACACTACACTTCCTGGCTCACCTACGCAAATTAAAGCCATTTTGAACAAACTGAAAACACATTTTTGTATTTTTTTTATATTTAATATAATATATATGTTGTGGGTTGTTTTTGTCGTCATAAATTTCACTACATTAGAAACATTTAGGCCATATTCGAAAAGTTTTTACACACAGTTTCTATGATTGATTACAGTTTTCAAGTTATTGGGTGTTGGATTGGAATTTCCTTTTCTTATACTCTCATTTTATTGATTTATTCGAGCAAAGTGCCAACAATAGAGAAACAGTTTCCGTTACATAAATATTTATTTTATTGTTTAGACAAAAAAAAGTTATTAAATAGGCTTTAAAGAACAATTAAGATTACGTAGTAGATTCAGAGAAATAAAATTTATGATGGCAGTTTGCGCCCACATAACATGTACACTGATAAAAAGTTTTGGAATCGTAGATTTTCTTATCCTATGTGTTGTTTTTTTTCTTGTATACAATTTATAACAAATACAATATAACATATACATAATTCATATAAATAGAATAATTAATTTTGATAACACATGCGCTCTACTTTCACACTAAAACTTTGGATGATGTGACGAACTGACGATGCAGAAAAACGTGTGTATATTATTACATTTGTTAGAACAAAGACAGTTTTTTAATCCATCACTAATGTCTGAATCGAGATAATAATACTTACAAGTTTAATTATACTTATATAGCCTCTTATCGTCTGCAGTATGATTATTTTGTAGCGCTAGTTTGTTAAGTTAATTTGTGTTGATATTAAAGATGAAAATTAATAGAAAACTGTTGCCTATTAAGGCGCATTATTTCTTCTTCATGGGGGGTAAGTGAAATTAATCTATAGAATTAATTAAAATTATTATTTGCACTCAATTGTAGCTTTAGGCCCTATTTTACCACAACTTACTGTAATAGGAAAAGAGTTGGGTATTTCATCGGTCGTAATGGGTAGCATTACCGGTTTATTACCAATTGCTTATCTTTTTATAAAACCAGTACTTGGTGTCATCGTGGATATATATAGAGAATATCGTAAATTCATTTTCCTGTTACTTATTATTTTAATGACCACATGCTACACTGTCATGACAGTTTTACCAGTTTACAATTCAGTTAAACTAGGATTCTATGGTGATTTTAGTGAAGGCGATTTAATAACACAGTGCAATAAAGATTTTCAACAGATATATTCATGTCATAATGGAACGAAAAAATTTATTTGTAATTCGAATTGTACCCATGAAGAATTTATTCTTTATGATCAACAAAATAGAAGTTATTGTTTAATAAGTGACATTCAAAAAGAATTACAAGGAAATTGTCATATAACATGCACTGAAGATATTGAAAACTATCAAAATTCGTGCGTTTATAAATCATTCAAATTTTGGATTTTTGTTGTAGCCTTATGTTTGGGAATGATTTGTTTTAATACAGTGAATTCGATTAGCGATGCCATTTGTTGTGATGTAGTAGGTAAAATAAAATTTTTATAGCCACTTGTAACCTTGTGACCATATATTCATTTCCTCGAATTAAAATTAAATTAATAAAAAGAGTCGCGTTTAGATAAGATAAATTTCTTTGTATTTATTTTGGGTCACCAACCAAACAATGACTTTTTAATAACAAATAACAAATTTGTTGTAAAGGAGATAACCACGATTATGGAAAACAGAGAATGTGGGGCTCAATTGGATATGGTTTGACATCTTTTATAAGTGGATCTGTTGTAAATATATATTCAACGGAAAATTTCAATTACATTCCAGCAACAATAATTATGGTCATAAGCTCCGTATTTGATGTTTCTGCTGGTATAAAATTAAAGGTAAATTCCATCCACAAAGAAATTTGAGAAATACTATTGTTTTCATTTCAGTTGCCTGTAATTCAAGCTCCTAAAAATATATTTAAAGATTTAGCGAAATTAGCCAATAACCGCCATGTTGTAGTGTTTTTAATTTACGCCATTTTGGCGGGATTACTGGATAGTTATATATTCTTCTTTTTATTTTGGTAAATTGAATAAAAGTTTTACCAAAAAAAAAAAAAAAAAAACATCTACCTAATAATGATTATTAATAGGTTTGTGCAAGATTTAGCCAAGGCTACAGGTACTTCAAATGTAAAATTAATTGAAGGTCTTATAATTGGTACCCAATGTTTAGCTGAATTGGTATTTTTCTCAATATCAGGTAATAAAAACTATTGTTTGTAATAAAAAACAATATAAAATTAAATGGTTGTATATACGAATTATAGGCTGGATTTTGAAAAGATTTGGTCACGTTTATTCGTTCAGTTTATGTTTCTTTAGTTTTACGTTACGTTTAGCATTAATGTCGATAATTCCATCACCATGGTGGATAATACCAATTGAATTTTTCATCCATGGACCCACATACGCCCTTTCATACTCTACTATCGTAATGTACGCTAATAGTTTAGCACCACCAGGTGCGTCTGCCACAATGCAGACCATCGCTGCTGGAATGGACGATGGTCTAGGCTATGCCATTGGTTGTACGTTAAGTGGATTCCTTTATAAATATTATGGCGGCAGTAAAACTATGCAAATTTATAGTATTATAGCATTCACAACTAGTGTACTATTAATTTTGCTACATAAAACATTTTTAAAATCGAATACAGAAGAATGTAGTACTGAAATGGTCGAATATAAAACTCCAGAAGAGGCAATAAAGTCAACAAATCAGTAAAAGAAGTGTTTTATTTTTACTTACCTATAAGGTGGCCATTGTATATGTGCGACGTATCAACGTCAATTTGACCTTTTGGTCCATGCACCTCCAACGAATCACTAAACACACTCAAGTCCCTTTTCAACCGTAATCGAAAATCGCGGTGGTGTGCACGAAATGATAAATGTACGTAATTGTCTTTGATAACGGAACGTTTGGCTCGTTGGTGGGCACGATGTATGTCCGTTGGATCGTAATTGAGGGTTTCATAGTGGCTAATGTACTCATTTAGACGATTCGCTGAAACAAAACAAAAACTAATTAACGTTGAAAATTACAAACAGGAATAGTACCAAAGTTATATATATTATTTGTTTCAATTTTAACTCAATTATTGTTAAACGAAGCGCTCTAATCATGTTCCACATTTTCTATATATAAGTACAATATAAAAAGTAAAACGTTGAAACGGTCAATTAAAGCTTCGACTTGTACTTTCTTCATAAAAACATTTCTATTTCCTTTAATATACGATATATGTAAGTGTTTATTTTATTAAATAAACATCTGCATATGACATTTCTATATATCTGAAACACAATCAGCATTAGTTTCACTTGAATATGCAGCTGTTCAATAATATAATTGCCATTCATCATTCTACTTGTAATTATTATTATTATTCAGTGTACGAAATTGGGTTAATCAAACAAAAAAATAAGCTAGGTAAGTGGAACGCTTTTCTTATACACTGAGGGCAAATTTCCTCAACTTTATAGACAAAAAAAATCAGCAAATTTATTATTGTTGCCAATATATTGGCGGATCTGATTTAGAATAAAATCATGCATGAGTTGGATTACGGTTGACCCATGAATTCCTTTCAAAAACAGTGTCAGTGTAGGCCTTGAATGATGATGATGGTCGGATGGTTCTTT
>SSSI01007942.1:0-18925 GCA_004796505.1 Oryzaephilus surinamensis | reverse complement strand
TCATGTTTTTAAAAATTAATAAAATAATTAAGAATAAATAATGAGGACCCTTTCTAGTTAAATTAATTGCACAAATCAACACATGTGCTTAAAAAATAATAACTTGTTGAAATATTTATTCGCTCATTATAAAACATCGAGTATAAAACATATTCTTCATGTACTTAAATGAAAATTTATTCATTAAAAAAACACATAATTGCAGCTTATGAGGATTACTAGCGGTTATGTTAATGTATATATAATTTTTATTCTGAAAGTCAATCACAAAAAACACATTTTTAACATGTGGAACTAAAACTGATGAAATTCAGTGCAAACATAAGTTTTTCAAAAAAATTAAAAGTGAATTCAGAAACGAAAAGTTATGAAAAATTTATATAGAGTATAGAAAAACTTTATAATTGTGTCAGTTAATATATCGTCGACTTTACAGACAAGACAAACTCAATATTTTTCTGTTTTCTACTTCGGCCAAGTTAGCAAAAAAAAAAATTGAAAAAATGTTGCAAAATGTATTCTGAGTTCGGAGTGCATTCGCCAAAGTGGCTTTAGTACTTGAAAAATTACAATTATAATGCAAATCAATATTAGCATGCTTTCTTATTTATTTTATAAGTTGTTTGCATTTCAGATTTCCATTGTAGGTAGGTATTATCCTTCAAACATTTCAATTAAGTTTTAATTTTGGTTCTTTAATAATACATATACAACTTCATCCATTATCTTGTATGAAGCACCGTCCAGCACGTTTAATTATTTTTAAATATACCCGTATACTGGTATATAGCAGATATGAGGCGCCAATTATGACTTTATTAAAAGTTGAAAATATACTTGTATGTTTTTATTTGATAAATTTAATTTTTAAATATACGGGTAAAACACTTTTTTTACGAATAATAATAAAATATTGTGACAATATTTCACAGAAATAGTCTACCATTTTACAAAATGTAATATTCTACATTAATTTAACTCATCTTGGAAATAAATTATTCTTTATATTACTTTCATTAGTCTACTTAATATTTACATTTATGTCCAATTAAATAAAATTCGCCGTACTTATTAAAAGGCTGTACAAGTGTACAGTATAGTATACAGAGTATACACTTAAATAAAGTACGAAAATGGAGTAAGGGTCACACGAAAACACTTCAGAATGTTTTTTTATGTAAGATTGCAATTAATCTAATATATATAGCTAATTTAGCGTAAGCGCAAAAAAAAGGCTAATTTAAATAAGGGTGAAAAAACTAATTAATTTGTTGGAAAACCACACACACTTATTCGTATATACTGTTTATTAAAAAATCATTGACTTTTTACTTTCTCTCCACATATTGTTGAATAATGGTGGTGTTGATCTCGATGATAACTCTTCTTCATACAATCTACTGGTATATTTTTGCTATAGCACAGCCTTTACATTCGTCTCGCCATGTAATATGTGGGACACCATATCTAAAATCACTTTTTCCAACAACTATAAAGCAACTGAAGACGATCGTTTCACGGTCAGTGCTATTTCGTGTTGTTTATGGTCTGTACTAGTTGATTTTAAAAATAACATATAGATAATAGAAACAAAATGCGAATTGTATTGTTTTCCATTATTTTATGAAATAATATACTGCTAATTTCCCTCGTAGTAGCGGCGAATAATAATGATTTTGTTGTGTTTTTGTGGTAGTGTTAGCGGTTTGTTAAAAACGTCATGAAAGGGCACTATTTTATGGTTTATGTATGTTTATGTTTAAGTTATAACTGTATTATTTGCATATAATTATGTATTTATTAAATGATAACATGAGGCACCGATTAAGACTTAAACATTGTAAATATATGTTTGAAAAAAAAATATATTTATTAAAAAATTTTTCAATATTATTATTGAATTATTTTTTCAAATTTTCTGTATTTAATTTCCAAACTTTGTAAACTTTATGCATATACATACATATTTACAACGTGTAATAAAGTCCTAATCGGCGCCTCATACTTAGTTATAAATTTATAATAACGTGGGTTAATTTGTTATTATTACAACAATCCCGGATCAAGTTCTTTTTATATATACCTAATCAATACAAATAATTGAAATAAACTTTCAAATCATGGTCTTGTTTTATCAACACTTACTTGTATATGTATAGTTTAGTAATCTGCAATAATTATTATGTTTAAAGTGGTAAAATAGGTAGATTGTATATGAGCAAAATGGATTTAAAAAATCTATTAAGTCTATTTTGATAAAAAAAAAATCATTATCAATTAATTTTATCGTTATAGAATATATAGGTACAGTTATAGTAATTGTGAGAAAGTTTATTTATTACAATTAAGGTGGCTTCTTGAATGTGTGCTTTTAATAGTAAATTACTTATTTATTAGCTTACTTATATACTTTCAAATAATAATATTCTAATAGGGCTAATTTAGATAATATATTAATCAAATTTCTACAACTAATCATAATTAAAAACATATTTTTCCCTATTATAAATGAATTGCAATATTTTTAAATGATTAAAATATTTCACGCTTTTTATGCTTTTCACTTTAATGGGGAAAATTCGTGTGTTAAAAACAAAATGCAACATAAATTTTCGCTATAATTAATTAGTTTTAATGGGCTTGTACGGTAATTTTTCAAACCAAATGAAGGATTAAAAAATAATGTTTGCATATTTTTTACTTTGATTATATTTTCTAACAATATTAAAGACATTGGTTCATATGCATATTATTTTTCTTGCAGGTGTTTATTATTCTAAGCGTGTTTTTATTTGAAATCGTTGCAAAAGGAACAACATCCAGACATTTACCAAAGTATCGCATAAAACGTTACCATTACCATCATTTACATCATCGTTTACCACGTGTTATAAATAAACACATACAACGACCGAAAATATCACCACCAAAACGTCCACCAACAATTGTTCTACCAGAAATCCAACATTTTTATCATTATTGTACCGACCACGCACCATCAACATTCAATCACCAGCCAACGTTCAAAGAATATCCATCCAATGAACATGATGGATATAATGGGGCGCCCAAAACGACCATTATTCACGACCATCAACCGCAATTTGACGATTTATTTAGTGGTGAATTGGATCTGGGATCAGCAAACAGTAGGGAACAGCATTTTAAGAATTTCGAACACTTAATTAATGTGGTTGGGAAACATGAAAGCAGACCCGATGTGTATGAATTCGTTGAAATTCCAGACGTTCACAGTCCACCATTGGAACACGATCCCACAAAGGCTACATACGACACCCCTGGTGCCTTAAATTCATATGGGTCACCAGTTGGGAGACTTCATCAAACCGCCTTCATACCATCAACGTTGCTGCATCATCAAAACTTTAAAAAGCCTCCAATGAATATTGAAGATTATTTTGAAATTGAGTTGAATGGTGACGATGTTGTGACAGTCAGTGACAATGAATATCGTTTTCATACAAATAAAGACTTAATTGGTAGTCCATCCACGAAATTAAATGATAGTAAATTGAAAAGTGAAAGCCAACAAATTAGTTTAAATGATACAACTACTATCAAATATCCAAATCACAGATATGATTGAATTTATTTATTCTAATTTAATTTTTTAATTAAAATTCTATATATGTATAAATTTGTTCTGTTTTATATTTTATGATTGAGTTTTTGTTAAATAATTTTTATGTACTTTTAAGTTTATTGTTATATTGAAAAATGTTAATTTATTAAGAAATTTTTTATTATGACTATAAAGTTCTTTGGTTAATATATTTATGTTTAATTAAATTGTTCCTTTTAAAGAAAACGGCGTTTTTATCATCTCTTCTCTACGTTCTATGCATCAAGTAATAACTAATAAGTACATTAGCTTCGGTAAAATCCGATTATCAAACTTTTTTAGGAACTAAAAGTTACTAGATAAACAAAATAAGTTTTTTTTTTTAATTCTATAGTAAGAATATCACATCCTTCCTCTATGTTAAATAAAATCATATATGAATTTCTAACATATAATTAGTGTCGTTCATATCGTTAGTGTACTACATATATAGTTTATTTCAGATTTTAAACTGTTATACTCAAAAACCCAGCTTTGCCTTTTTTAATTAAAACATTAAACAATAACAGTATAACAATGAAAATATTTATTTATTTAACTATACATGTTTATTAAGTAACTCAATATTATTGCATTATGTATATTATTATAGTCTGTTTTACAATAAATAAATTTTATGACCCCTAGCCCCTAGGCCTCTACACAATGGTAGCAAATACGCAAATAAAAAATTGCCAAATTTGTATATCTCTATAGTCTCTCTATAGATGCAAGTATATCTTTATGATATGGTCCACATATGGGTCTAAGTGAATTTCGGTTTATAATTTATATCATTTTATATTCACTATTTCAGTCCTCTCGGTGCCTCTAGAAAAATTAAATAAAATATGAAATTAAAAATAGGAAACTAGAGTTAGGAAACAATTATTTTGTGACACCTATCGACTTACGACTGAACTATAAATGGTATGTGTAGATTACAGGTATCTACTCAACATCCATTGTCAAACAGAAAAAAAAATGTGAATTGAATACATATACAAATAAGAGACAGTTTTCAGAAACCCCTTGCGAAAGGTGTATTTTTTTCCCATGATTAAATGGTGTAAGTGTTATTCATAACATTCACTTAATTAAAAATCCAATTATTTAATTGTAACCAAATGTGAGTGAACAATAACAATGTGATAACGTTTTGATGCTTTTGGGGCCAATAAAATATAACGTTTTTTTAGGTCGGCAATCTATTTTTAGATAATAACAATCAAACACATCAATACTAGCGTATTTAACTACAATTTTGTTTCATTATTTATTTTAGTGTGTGAGCGTGGTAGAAGAAAAAAATGCCTTTCAAATTAAAATTGAAGAAATCTCGTCATTACAGTGTCGCATCCAAGTCATTATTTGTTATATCTGTGGAAATATTAGATGGAACAACAGTGGAATGTACACTATCATCAGAAAGTACAGGGCAAGATTGTCTAGATGTAGTTTGCCAAAAGTTAAGTTTAAATCAACCGAAATTCTTCGGTCTTCAATATGTTAGCCGCAATAATGACAACAATTTCAGTTGGTTAGAATTGGATAGGCCTATAAAACGACAGCTCGACAAATATGCTAGAGGTTTAAATGTGTATTTACGTGTTATGTATTACGTTATATCAGGTGTACGACTGCTTAACGATGAAATCACCAGATACTATTATTTCCTGCAACTTAAAATGGATGTTATTGAGGGCCGCATCTCTTGTACACCACAACAATCTGTCGAATTGGCCAGTTATTGTATGCAAGCTGAATTTGGCAATTTTGATGCTGAACGACATACATCCAACTATTTAAAAGACTTTCAACTATTCCCAAAAACTGATCCAGCCTTGCTGGAATCGCTAACGGAGGCTGCTAGCAGACAACACGCATTATTACATAATTTACCGCAAGGAACAGCTGAAGAATATTATATTTGTGCTTGTCAGAAACTGGACGGTTATGGACAGGAAATATTTTCAGTAAAAAATCGTAAAAATGAAGATGTTCTTGTCGGTGTTTCGTTGACTGGAGTTTATGTTAGTTATTCAGATATTAAAGAAACCAAACACTATGGATGGTCAAACATACAAAACGTAATCAATCATAAACGTTATTTTATAATTGAATTAATTGGTGGTAATGAAAATTTAGAATTTCAATTTCCTGATGTTGAAGGTGCAAAAAATGCATGGCGTTTTAGTGTTTTACAGCATATGTTTTATAGAGAACATGAAATGAATGTTATAAACGATGATCAAAATGATAGAATCACAATGCAATTGCCAGTGTTTCAACCGGCCGTTAACGATGACAAATTCCGTATTCGATCAATGGACAGTTGTGAAGATGTGGCACATTCTTCCTCCTATCAATGGGACCGTTTAGTGTCTTCCACACAAAGTTTAAGCCAACGTGCTCAATCAACAACCTGTTTAGATTTGAAGAAACCAAACGACATTGAAAGACTACGTAGTTTATTGCCATCATATCGTCCAGCGCCGGATTATGAAACGGCAATGCAACAAAAATATCGTAATTCATCCAGTGCAATACCGGCAAACGAACCATTAAGGAATACACATCATCATCATCCCCATCATGGTTTGTTGTACAGTTCACAACCTGAAATCCATCAATCAGATACATTTACAACGTTATTACGTTATCCAGATGTTACACATAATAATATCGAACAAAAAAACTTGATTCAATCGGTTTACAATACGAATTTCCAGCAACAACAACAAATGTTAACGAAAAATAACCGTTTAAATAATATTGATATGTTTAATTTGTATAAAACGCCACCACCATATCCATCAAATCGTATTAGTTCGAATTCAACACCAGATTTAGCTGGTATATCACAACAACATAAACCACAACACCATTTTATAAATAATATTGTTAGTGGTTCAAGTCCTGATTTAGTTTCAAGTGGTAATTTTTATTTAAATTTATTACAAAATCATCAACCACCACCAGCACATCAACCGATACATCGTTCACACAGTTATTTACCACCCCAACATGGAACTTACGAGAATTTGGCATCGATTTTCAATAATAACATGCTTGGTAGACCACAAGCTGTAATTGTTGAAAATCCAAATGTAACGAAACATATTAAAAAGGTTTACGATGAACATGGTAACATAATTTATTGTATGCCAGCAAATATGAATCAAATTTTACAAGAAAATCAACTACCTAGTACCGGATTTGTTGTGACACGAAATCAGAATGCAATGGTGGCACATGATACACGTTTAAATAGTTCAACGGAACCGATATATGAAAATATACCATTGCCATGGCAGAATGATGGTATGCGTGCACGTACACAAAGTATACATTCAGCACCAGAAATAAGTCATGCTGTAAATCATGCACTGAAATCGCAATTACAACAATTGAATTTGAATAATACACATACTAATGACAGTAAAGAGAATTTGTACGCAAATATTGAACAACATAGCACGAAATCGTCTAAAACTGATTTAGTTGGTGGTGGTGGTATGGGTAGTGAAACGAATATAATAAATCGATCTAATCAAAATTTAAACAAAATAACAGTTGATAATAATGTAAATGGTAATGAATCACCATTAACAATGAGTCGGACGAATACGTTTATTGTTAATAAAAATACAAGCGGCAGCAGTGGTACAACAACAACAACAACAACATCGTTTATGGATAATAGTACAACCAGTGGTGAAACATTTAATGATATTAGTTCAACATCAAATGCCAGTTCAACGAAATCAAAGAAAAAACGTTGGGGTATATTGATTGGTAGGGCTAAATCCAGTGATAAAATTAAAAGTGCAACTTTGGGCAGAGAAAAAGATAAAAAAGATAAGAATCAAAGTAATAATAAACATCGATGGAGTACTGGTTTGCCTAGACTTAATCCATTACCGCCTTCCATTAGTAAAGAGACAATGGTAAGTTGTTTTGTTATTAATTATTATCAATAAAAATATTTCAAATTATTGTGTTAAATAATTTTCTAACTTTATATCATTTAAAATGGTGTTTAATGTTTGGGGGCGTATTAAATTCATTCGTTCGGTATTATGTTTTCAGTGCCAATTATTGGAAAGTAAATTGGCTGATACACAA
Source organism: Oryzaephilus surinamensis (assembly GCA_004796505.1). Classification (NCBI taxonomy): domain Eukaryota; kingdom Metazoa; phylum Arthropoda; class Insecta; order Coleoptera; family Silvanidae; genus Oryzaephilus; species Oryzaephilus surinamensis. Next base: position 11,175 of record SSSI01007942.1, on the reverse strand, counting down.
TTGTTCTTCGAATTTAATAATATTGATAAAAAGAAACAAAATTCCGATTTTACAACTGCCTTACATCCAGACAATGCACATTTTAATCGTTTCAAAGACGTACTTCCATATGAAGAAAATCGTATCCGTTTAACACCAACAAAGAATAATAAATTTGGTTACATAAACGCATCACAAATTTCCGTATGTTAATTTAATTATTAATTTAATCGTTTAAATATTTAATTGTTTTATTGTTTTTGTTGTTTTGTAGGCGACTGTTGGTAGTAAACAGAGATTTTATATAGCAACTCAAGGTCCAACACGACAAACATTACCATATTTTTGGCAATGCGTTTGGGAAGCAGAAGTTTATTTAATCGTACAATTAACTGATCCAACAGAGGATTTAAATTATTTACCGGATGCTGGGGAGAGATGCAAAGATATTGAACAGGTATACGAATTTGAATTAAAATTAATAATTTCTATATTTATACATCCATTTATTAGGACTACCAAATATGGTGGGAGTTTTCACAACGGACTGGCCATTGTATAACAAGTAAAGTGAGATTATGTCACGTATCTTCACGAAGATATCGCACTTTATGGCATCTACATTATACTGATTGGGGTGATCAAGGTTGTCCAAATTCGGTTGGACACTTTTTAGGTTTTTTAGAAGAAATGCAATCAGTTCATCAGCATTCATTAGGTGAAATACCACCAGGCCATAATAAAAATCCACCAATTTTAGTACATTGTACGGCTGGTGTTGGAAGAACTGGTCTTACAATTTTAAGTGATTTGTTACTATATACAGTGGACCATAATCAGGTAATTTGTATTAATTGTGGCGGTGTATTGAATATATTTTAATGTTGATGATAATGTTTACAGGAAGTGTGTATATCTCGAGTTGTTGGACTTTTACGTCACCAGCGAGCTTATATGGTGCAAACAATTGCACAATATCGATTTGTATACTCATTATTAATTCACTATTTAAAACAAACTCGTTTGATTTAACACATTTTATTTATCTGTATGTGTGTGAGTGTGTTTTTTTTTGCTTTATTTTATTTAATTTTTATTCATCGTCTTCTCTACACATAATTAAAATGCTTTAGTTAATATTACAACATACATTACAAAAATTGTTCTGGAAATTACTATTGAAATTTTAACGTACAAATTGAATGCAATAATTTTGAAATTGATTATTGTAGTATTCTACAAAGTAATAATGTATTATTTTAACCAAATTGTATTATGTAATTTAATAAGTTTTTTAAAAAAAGGCTGTGTAAATAATTAATGTAGTAATGATATTTTAATAATTTTAATATGTACAATAGGTATGCAATTTTTAATTGTGATTTTTATGAGTGCCTTATTTATACACTAAAAACTATGCAAAAATAAAATTATATTACCAAAATCATTCATTTTATATTTACATATTTGAATTTAAACGATTTAAAAACGACCAAAAAAGATTCTGAACGATTCAAACGAAAATGATGGTAACTGTAATAGTGCCATCTAGAAGTAAAAATAAAGAGTTACATAACCAAACATAACCTGAATGTAACCAAATGTGTCACTTTTATTAAGTTAGACGAATTTTTATTTAAATATTTGTTTATAATTAATGTAATATGGATATATTAAAAGCTGAAATAGCAAGGAAACGTAAACAATTAGAAGAAAAAGAATTACTGGTATATAACAAAATTTAGAACCTATAACTTATATGTTAAGATATCCAAAAAAATATTTTTTAGAGTTCTGGTAAGAAATATTTCAAAAGAGGAGACTTAATAGCTAAAGAAGTCGAAGAATATAAACAAAAATATTCCAATAAAAACGAAACAGACGATAAATCGTCAAATGTACAACAAAGTAGATTTTTTAAAACTTTATTAGTACAAATTTTATGTTATGTTTGTTTTAAGGTAGTAATAGTGATTCTGATGTACAACACAGTATTCTTCCTCGTTCCGAGGTAATATCTCGTTTACGAGATCGTGGTGAACCCGTATTGCTCTTTGGTGAAACTGAACTTGATGCTTTCACACGTTTAAGAAAATGTGAACTTCTTGAACCAGAAGTTAACAAAGGTTTTCGTAATGATTTTCAAGAAGCTATGGAGCAAGTTGACCAAGCTTATTTAGACGAACTATTAGCGTCTTCGGAAAGTTCGAAAAATGTTAACCAAACAGATAAGAAACCGGAAGAACCATGTACTACTTATGATCAAATTCGTGAAATGGCTAAAAAAATGGGACGTGGCGACAGAGAACACGATATGACTGTTATTGTGCATTTCATACAAGTAAATTTGTTGTTTTTCTTTTATTATTTTATTAACATAATAACTTAATCCTATCAGGCGTGCAAAATATCACTTAACTTATAAACTAAAAATACTTAATTCCATTGAGATGAACTTATCGGTAGTTATTTTAAATATTTATTGATGATAAGATGGTGGTGGGCCTAGGGGAGCCGTAGGTTTTGGCATTTCGTATGGAGGTGGAGGCGGCATTCCTAAAAATAATCAAATTACAAACATTTTCATTTTATAATTAGGAAATTTATTGAAACCTGAAGGCGATTGCAATGGATTTTGTCTTTCTCTCATTAAAGTAATTAATACAGGTGTCATTCCTATAACTCGTCCTAAAAATAATGTTTATAAAATCTATTTTTAACTAAGATAAATTGCTTACCTGATTTTCGTATTCGTCGTAAAATAACGGCCCTTGAAAATCTCATATAAAACGTTAAAATTACTCCTGATGTGTATAAAATAATTGTAATAACAATGAAAATTACGTCGACAGTCTCCATATTCATTGTTTTGTTAAAACGACTAGAATGGAGAAATTTTATTTGCACTAACTTTAATTAAGTGTTATCTTTTATTTTTTATCAGATAGTATATAGTGTGTATATGTCATGTTGAAGATATATGATAAGCAATTAGTGATATTTTTATATTATTTTTCAGTTGATATTAAAAAAATGGCAGGAACAATTACAAAATCGACCGGCGGAGGAGAAAATGGGCACAAGAGGAAAATTGGCTGGCGCCACATACACTCAAACGCAAGTTTATTTAAAGCCACTATTACGCAAACTGAAAACTTTTACACTACCTGAAGATATTTCCGACAGTTTAACGGAAATTGTTGTACATTTATTGCATAGGAATTACTTGAAAGTATGTACATATAAATAAACTCTCATAGGTTTTTATTGACGTAAAACTTTTGTTTGTAGGCGAGTGATGCGTATTTGCAGATGGCTATCGGAAATGCTCCTTGGCCAATCGGTGTCACCATGGTCGGTATTCATGCACGAACTGGTCGCGAAAAGATTTTCTCGAAAAATGTTGCTCACGTTATGAATGATGAAACACAACGCAAATATATACAAGCATTAAAAAGACTTATGACTAAATGTCAAGAATATTTTCCCACCGATCCATCTCGATGTGTGGAATATCAGGCATTTGGAGCAACACATAACTCGCCTAATTAAACATTTACGTTTACTTTTTATTTATCGTTTTATTTTGTGTACAAATAGCTTAAAAATATACATATTTTTTAATGTTTTGTTTGTTTTATTCCAGTTTCATTATAGCTTGGTGGTAGATTTGCTTCTTGATCTAAAACATAAGAATTTTTGTAAAGAATAAAACCAAAGTCTTGTCATTTATTTACAACTTGGTGGTGGAGCGTAAGAGAAATTATTGTTATAAATTATATTAGGTTGCGGTGCTGATGGATTCATTTGACTTGAATGTAAATATTGCGTATTTACTCTATTACTGTAAATAGTCACTATTGGAACAGCGGCAATTATTAGCCTCCCTATAAAGTACAAACAATATTGTGTGTTTCAATGTGTGGATTTTTATTGTTTTAAAAGTTACCGTTTTTAATTAAGAGATTTCGAAACCTCTTGTATCGCATCACCCCCCATATGGAAATCGCCACCGTGTTAACAAACATTATGGCAAACAACACGTAAACATATACAAGTTCCTCATCCATTTTTAAGTGATTAACTAAACAATTTAATTGTTCAACATATAATGAATCAGATTATCACAATTTTGCGTTTGTCACCTTTTGTTATCTTTATCGATTTTGTATTATTAGTCCTAGATTATTAATGATAAAAGACAAATAAAATAAAACAATTGGGTTTTACAAACGCAATTTTCTACGTATGTATAATAAAATTAGTTTAAAGAATTTATTAAAAATTTATTTATACATATTAGAACATTATAGAATTTTATATATAAGGATTATTGTATCTGCCGAAAAAGTTTGGCTGGGGAACCAATGAATAGCCGCTCATTAATCTTGGTTGTCCTGTAGCTGATAAAAGAAAATATGTTAATTTCTTATTGAAATTAATTATTGGTAAAAATTTCTTACTAGTATCAATAAAACGTGCATGAATTGGTACACATTCGACTCTTCCATAATATCTTACTTCCATAAAATAGTATCCTAAAAAATATTGTATTGCCATGAATTTATGCCATTATGAATTTAAATAATTCATTATTACCTTGTTTATATAAAGCCATCAATTGCCTATATCTTTGTGCTGCTGTTATCCATAAAGCAATCAAGCACACATTACTGATTCCAAAAATTACCATTAAAATTACAAAACCAACAAACATTTTTGTTTTGCTTTTAACTCGTTTAAACCCTTCTCATAAACTGTTCATAAATAATATAATGTTAATCAGTAATGGTTTTATCATTACCTGTATTTATTGTACAGAAATACATGTAGATAATAAATATTTTTTACAGTTTTTTGAAATATAATGCAAGAAAAATTGTAAAACTTATCCATAATAATAAAATTGATACACATTTTTTTCTCCAAAAGATTTTCGTTATATTGTATAAATATTAGGGCCTTAAGAGAACAATAGCGGTAAATTGCATTATTTATATCATATATTAAACTAGGTGTTTTTGAAACAAAATTACTGATAAGAGAAGATAAAAGGTAAATATTAAAAATGGAGCCGTACATTATAGCAACATTTACAATATCTGTTATATATTTCGTGGTAATTTTGTTCATATTTGTTATTTTCGAGAAGAATAAGAAAAGAACGAACAAAATGCTTGATGACGGTAAATTTGAACTAATTATTTTATATATTAATTATTATTTATTAATATAACATTGTAATATTTTTAGGATACTATTTCTATCGGGAAAACAATAATTATATTGGAATTCCGCCAGAAATTGTTGAAAACAGTAACCAATTAAATATTACCATTAGAACAAAATCACAATATTTTCGTTTTTATTTTAGGTATATTAAATGATGTTGTACATCCAGGACAACACGCTACTAACTACTTGTAAAGGACAAAAATGAGATTATCTTTTGTTTAAAATTTATTTAAAACATTGAAAAATATAATTATAAAAAGTAAATATTGTTTTACATACTTTTTCTCACTACAACTACAATATTTGGTATAAAATTTACTACATGAAATTAATTACATAAGTTACTAAATTTACGTTTGTAGCAAATTACTATTTATTCATATATTTCGCTCTATGAGTGACTTTCGCAGACAAAAAATTCCAAAAATTATGTTTTCTTAGATGAAACCTTCACTTATTTATTATTTTCTATCATAATATAATGGTCATGCACGGAGCGAATTAAGGTACATACAATACAATTTAATAAGGGAATGTAGACACAGGACATATAGAATATAAACAATTAAAATGATAAATTAAACTAAAAAACAAAATATTTTTTTCAGTCAAAACATGTATCCAAAAAAAGCTATACACATACACCATGTTTACAAATAACATTAAATACATATTAAAAAGGAAAATAAATTAAAATTTAAAACGATGAATGTTGTAACATATTTGCATGTATATTGGTTAATGTTTGGTGTACAGTTCGAAAACTGGGCCTATCAATCGGCTTTTGTGCCCAACAATCTTTCATGACTTCATAAATTGGTGCTGGACAATTTTCCGGACATAATAAGACATTGCCATCTTTCAAATAACGTATTACTTCTTCATGTGTCATACCGTAATACGGTTGTAAAGCAAACGAAAATATCTCCCATAAACACACGCCAAATGCCCATACATCCGATTCCGGTGTATATTTATTGTATAAAATACTTTCTAACGGCATCCATCTAACTGGTATTGCATCACGATCACTACCCTTGTAATAGTCTTGCAAATAAATTTTCTGCGACAAACCAAAATCGGCAATTTTTACAACCATTTCATCATTAATTAGACAATTCCTTGTGGCCAAATCGCGATGCACAAATTTACGATCAGACAAATACACCATACCGGCTGCTATTTGCAAGGCAATATTAATTTGTTCGATGTGCGTCAATTGATTGTCACGATATACCTCTTTATTTGGATATTCACCAGTTATAACATTACGTACAACATAATTACTAGGCGAACATTGTCTTAGGAACTCATTCAAGTCACCTTTTCCCATATATTCAAATAATAGGCACATTGGACGACCAATTGCACAAACGCCCAACAATTTTACAATATTCGGATGATCGAATTCGGCCAATAGGCAGGCTTCTTTCTCGAAATCATCCTGCATATCTTCGGATGCATCGTCTTTTAGCATTTTAACAGCCACTATTGTAAAATCTTCGCCAGCTATTAGACCGGGAGCTTTCGCTTGGAACACACTACCGAATGCACCTTGTCCTAAATCTCTCATATAAATGATGTCGTTGCGTGGAAATTCGAGTTTTTCCAGTTTCGGATTCAATGTGGCCCCATGGCGATGATATGCCATATTACTAGGCAATTTATCCAAATCAATATTAATTTCAGCTTGTTCTGGTGCATTGTAGCCCAACAAATTACGTTTATAGATGCGATAACATAATAAAGCGAATAATAAAACAATAAGAATAACTAGTAAACCAATGCAAGAGACTAATATAACAAACGTTGGTGTAAAATACTGATTCATAACAATATTGTTATTGTCGACAAAATCATCGGATGAATTTAAACAACGCGGTATGTCGCAATGTTCCCATCGAATTTCTGAATTTGTTGTGAAACACCATGGACGACGTTCTTCGCCGCCGGCATTTCGACAATAATTTTCCGAATTTTCGATTTCGGGGAATACTTCCGGTGGTGATGTGTGTCGGTGTGGTGATTGTGAGTCCCATTTCTGGCAAATAATTCCACTTTTCGTTACATTCACTTTACCTTGATAGTAACGTCCTCTGCCTCTGACACAGTCATATGTAATTTCTTCTTCACGCATTTCAGTTAGGCCGGCATAAGCACATGTTGGTGTTTTATTGTGAATTTCATATTTTGGAAGAGCTGTACAATTTGGCAAACGAAAATGGCCACGGGTTTCAATAAATATATTACTACTTTTTTTATGTTCAATAAAAGCCCATTCTCTATAGCAAAATAAATCTCTAATTGCTATACAATCTTCATAGCATAATGGTAATGGCTTGTCGATGTTACATTCAGGAAATGCATAAACGCATAAAAGTTTTTCGGCTGGTGTACGACATGGTTCTTCGAATGTTGAAATTAATTCCTGCCATAAACCTTCGGTTATGTTCTCGTTTTCTGCACCACCAGAATTATTGTACCATACTAATGTAGCTGGTAAATAAGGCTTACATATTCTACCTTGATATGTACCACAATAGCCCTCACCATTCGACAATTTCAAAATAATAAATAGTAGGAAAATTATAGACATTTTCATTTTGAATTGTTATCAGGACTTACGTGAAGCCATTTTAGCTATTGCCGTTACTAAATTGTTTATTTTAATTTTATCAATTAATTTATTTGATAGAAAATTTTCATTGTTTTGCGTTTTACTCGATCATTTTGCCGATTTTGACAATGACAAACATTTAGTTTTTTTAGTACAGTTTCTCCATTTACAGACATTTTTCTATCGTTTTAGGAAATTAGAATGGATGGCAGCACACTCTTTATTTTAAACTTTTTTTGATTTTTTGGACTTCTTAAAAATTTTAATTTGTATTCCCTTCTTTTTATTTTTGTACTAATTAAAATAAATAAAATCATACTGAGTCTAGATATAACTTAATTAATTGATGATGCCCTTAAATTATTGTTGACAAACAATTAAAATTGTTCATCCTTTATTTATTTATAAATTATTTTGAAATTGTAAAAAATGAGCGACATTTTCACCTAGGAATCTTGTTCAACTTATATATAAAATGTCAAGGTTGCAGATGTAAGATGTGAATTAAGAATATACTCTTATTATTATCTTTTGTGCTCACGAATGAACAATAAAAAATGGGGTTTAAATACCTACATCTTAAATGTTGTACCTACATACGTTTACAATAACTTTAAAAAACAAAATTATTGGTTAATTTTATATATTATAATATATATCTATATATATATATATATATATATATATATAGATGTAGAGATATGTATGTACATAAAAGATTCTATATATTTGGCACAAAAATTTGAAAAATATGTAAATTAAAATTCAAACAAATCATTAATGTATATTTCAAAATATCTTTTCGAAAATACATACAGGAGTCTGTGCACGAGTATACGTATAGTATGTTTTAATATGTAATCTAATATATAGATTTTTGCCTATATTATTATGTAACATGAATACCTATATAATATACAGAATTTCAAAATAAATGTTTTGGTTTTTTTACAAGATTAAGATACTCTGATATAGATATGTATATGTATATTGTGTTTCAGTTCGATTATTTAATTTGTACTTAATTTTTTTAATAAAACAATAAAGTAAAGTACATTGGTACCTATTTAGGTACCATATAATACCATTCTTGGTATTATGCATTTACATTATTATAATGTATTATGTTTGTACTATATGCTTATATGCTATATGCTATGTACTATGTAAAGTAGTCGCAATTTCAGGTTGCCTCTGCAGCCTGGAGCAATAAAAAATAAAACAAATGTATATGATTTATTACTTTTTTGAAACCAATAAATAAATAGGGATAATGTTTTTAATAGAGCTTGTTGGTTGTAAGATATAATACATTGTCTAATACGTCAAACTAGTTAATGATATGAATGCAGATTTAAGAAGAGACATTCTTAAATTGATATGACTTTACCTAATATGCATTTATGTTGTATTAAATTTAAATTAGGTATTTAATAGTTATTTTTATAGCTTTACAAGAATAATTTTCTGTAAACATAATATTATTATGTTTGGAATGTTAAAGATGATTTTTAAATAGTTATGATTATGAATAAATTAATTGTAATATTTGAATTAAAAGTTAATAAAAAAAATACAAAACGAGTGGTAAGCCAATTTGTCGTATAATTTACTGACAATTAATCTTTCTACAATATACATATCACTTCAATGCATATTATTAATTACTTCCCATTTACCTTTCAAAGGACGTTTACTTATACGTATTTTATTGTAAAAACTGTAAATGTTAAACTATTTAACGATGTGAAAGAAAATTATTAAGAATACACCGATTGTCTTATTAAGTTTTATTCATTGGCACGACAATATGTAATGCTAAGACCTGTATGTTTTATGTTTTTCAATGTATACATTTATATTTATATGATGTGCAGAAAATGTTATTTTTATTTATTAAATTAAATGATTATTTCTTCTTGTTATTGATTTTTGATTTCAAGTTGTACAGTTTTTAAAAAACTGATTTAATTTTTCATTTTTTTTTCAGTATTTTCGTAAGGTAAATGGAAAATTTAAATTTTGAATTTGACAACTATAGTACTGCTTTGATACATATGTCTTGATCAATTTTTATGAATTTTTCAAATCCGTATATAATTTTTCATTTACTCACATCTGTTAGCATTAATGAATGGAATTAAACTTCACTGTTATAATTCTACTTATAATTCCTTTGTAATCTTTGTAGTACAGATTTCAATTTAGAAAAATGGTAATTTTTTTGTCAATAGTCACTATGAGAGTTAAATAAAATTTTCACTGCAGAATCTAAAGTCCGCTAACAGAATTAAATTTAAAAATTTTTCAGAATTGACTTTTAGAAAAATTTCTTTTAAAAAAATCTTAATTATTTTTGATGAAACTTTGTTACTGTTTTCTCCAATCACTCTTTTATAAACCGCTTTTTATTTGAATTCTCAAATTTCACTAGGAAAAATGGGCTATGACATTTTCGAGTTTTAGGTTACTAATGGTTATTTGACAATTTATTCAAATTTCTAAATCGTACTATTGTTATTATAGTTATATAATACATAATTTACTCTTACAATGAACATGTTTTTTTTTGAAAAAGTGTGTTTATTGAATATTATTATTTGTATAATATAATATATATTATCTATTATTAATAATATATAGCTATAGCTATATTGTATACTATATAGCTACTTAATAATATACATACATATTGAAAAAAAGGAGTTATTACTTCATTGATGATTGATGAGTAATTTGAGATAAATACCAATAATATTTACTATGCAATAAAATAAACATTTGTCAATAAATTATATTGTTAAAGTCATTCACTCACCTTTTGGATAATAATAATAACGAAAGAATTATTATTAAACATTATATAATAAAATAATTAAAACTCATGTTTATATGTTGAGGAATATTCAAAGGGTTGTATACTTACCAGTATTGTAAATAAATGAATAAAGTATTTAATACATTTTATATTCGTCAATACTATTGACTCAATAGTCAAGAATTTTAAAACATTTCTAATAGAGAAAAAAGTTATGTGGTAAATTTGATTCCAAATTGAGCAAAGCTCACATTGTCATTTTAAAAATTACCCAAATAAGAGGTTAAAGGTGAAAACTTTTCATTATTACATATGTGTATATACGTATAGAAATTACACATTTACATACTCATAAGTCTGTAAGTAATATTTTTAAGTTGAACTAAAAAAAATTGTCTAACAACCTTGCTATGATGAATAATAGGTACAAATATATACAAATATTTTGATTTTAAATGAAACACAATTTAAGAAAATATTGCTTTAAAAAGTTTTCTGAAGCAATTATAGTTAAGGATATTTACTT
>SSSI01007941.1:0-13295 GCA_004796505.1 Oryzaephilus surinamensis | reverse complement strand
TTTTTGCATCTCTTTATAGATATTAACCGATTTATACTCTGTGTTTGATATGTCTGTGATTTATTCATTTTATTGTATATTATATTTTTTCTGTAAGTTAAGAATCATATACATTCCTATAAAAAAAAAATAAACATTGATATATTGTATGGATTTTGTTTTATTCTGGGGATACGGGGGTGAAATAAAAGTCAATTTTAAAGTCAATATGACTAAGGGAAGAATGTAGTCAGCCCTTTTTGTTTATTTAAATGAAAATATAAAGTGATAGACATAATTATTTTATCATACTGTACACATTCGGTTCCATATAAATCTAAAAATTGGTTTTTTTTGTATGTTCTTTAATGCCCATACATAAATGTTTGTAAAATACAAACACTACAAATCACTTATCAAATTTTGTTGAATAACAAGGCACGCAAATAGTTTTTCAATATTATTATTTAGAAGTTTGTGGTTTTTGGTTTTTTATTATAATTACGTACGTTTTTCTCTTGTTCAAATATGAGTCTATAAACAAATTAATATATCTATATATAAGGTCTGTTCGGACAAAGCTATTTATCGTTTACAAACGATACGACTCATGCGCATTGGAAAAAAACCGTTCGGTCTGACTTTCTAATGTATATTAAAACGTATCTGAGCAGTACGGAGCTGACGACCTATCCATTGGATAGTCCACTAACGGCTTGTCCGAACAGACCTATAATATTGTTTGTCCATTATTTACACTAGAATTTTTTTATACATAAAAATTGGATAATTTCTCTAATAAACTCCTGGCCAGCAAGAGAACAAAAATTTATTCATAAACGTTTCAATAAAATTGACGAATAAAATATAACAAGTCATTTAATATCAAAAAAAGAAAAACAGTTAAGCTCTTTATACATAAATTTCCTATCTGTACGAATTTTATAATAAAAATGCTGAAACATTTCTAAAAACGGAATTCACAACCACAAGGCAACAATATATATTCAATATAGAGTTTTCTTTGCTTTGCAATAATTGGAAAAATCACTTTATTTCGCTTTTAACATTTTTTTTTTATAAAAATTCTGCCTCATTTTCTTCAATTCTTATCAATTATTCAAAATTACATAGTATTTAAGCTACATAATATTAAAAACTTTACGATATTTTAAGCTTATAATTATTAATTTTGTATTTTTTTGTTTGTTGTCATCTTGTTTAAAATTTTAGGTAGTTTTTGGGCTGACCAAAGGTTAAAAAGAAAATTTTTATGACGCTTTTAACAAATTTCATATAAATTCCAATTAAAATAAAAGAAACTGGCACAAAAATTACAAGAAAGCACCATTAACAACAATATTATAATATAATATAACAGCTTTAAAGTGCGGAAAATTGTTAAAAATTAAAAAAACAAGACGAGCGACAAACAAAAAACCGTTTTCCTGAAAAATATACGTTATAAATAAATTAAAACAGCTCTTATAGTCTTGAAACAACACTGTTTGTAATAAAAATTTGAAAATTTCCAACAAAGATCACGCAAATAATAAATAAATTTATAATATAATAATAATATTGTACAAGTTTTATTTTATATACCGCTAAATCGGCATATTTTTTTATTAAATTCATTTTTATAGACGACCAAAACGTCTGAAAACTGGAAAAGCTCGTACTTACTAGTTAGTCTAAGTACTCATAAATAATATAATATAATTTTTGTAAAAATATTTTCTAACAAATATGTTTACAATATTTATGTATAATATATATATGTATATATAGTATAAATTATAGTTGTACATAATTTAATATATATATTTAAATAATATCCTTTTTACTCAGGAATATACATATTATTTTAATAAAATATTGTGTGAAATTTTTAAATAGATTTAATGTTGGCCGATGAAAAAGCGTCCATAGTGACGCACAGCCTGTACTATGTTAACAATTTGAAGAACATAATGGCTAATGAAATGTTGATGAAGAGGACTACAAGGACCAGCTGCTGGCGTGAAAACCAGTCCTGAAAATATCCATTTCAGTCAAACAAATTAAACACAATTAATACATATAATATTCTACATATTTGAAAAAGATTTGGAAAATTTCTTGCATGCACATCAATTCCATTGTCAGCAAAAATAAACGACATTGTTTTGTAAAATAAAAACGAAAAAAAGCGAAATAAGCTTGTGTGGTGTGAAATAATGCCTCACGCATGCAAAAGTGTGTATGTTATTTGTGTGTTTTGTAAAAATGACATAAAAAATGGGAAAATATACGTTAGACTCGACCTAGGTAAATTGGATGACAAAATAATAAAAATTATATATATCGCTCTAACACCAAAAAATAACTAACAAAATAAATACAGTAATATATTTACAAAAACAATTAACAGCCAATTTGTATTTTTCAAATATAAATGGCAACAGCTATTATGGCCAAATATGGACAATTATATATATTAAACATACAAAACAAATAGAACCATCATTAATAATAAAATAGAATAAATGTTGTAAAGTTTTTTTCTAAATGGCTAACATACCTATTGGATCTCTGTAATGCGATAGCAAGGAAAACAAAAAAACAAAGAAACCATAGAATTTTGTAACTTTTGGAACAAATCCGCCAATGTACTGTATCATCCACCAAAGAAATTGTAAATATACAGTACATTGGTGGACTAGTTAGGAAATTCGAACTAGAATATCCATCATTCTGGACTACACAATTATTTGTATGGTAAACCTAGGTAAAGTCAAACTGTGGAGAAAAATAAAGTGCGAGGCATATATTTAGTAGAACAAAAAAAAAGTAAACGTGTGTTAGATATTTTACTTGTTAAATCATTTCAAATTCCACGAAAGAATTTTTTGTCTATTTAATGAAAATTGGCGGAAAAATTGTTTACTTGAAATTTGAAATGACTATTATATTATATAGAGGTCTAAAAAACAGCGCGCGCAACTATTACTAAAAGATAAACCATAAGAATATAATATATATAGGGGTTTTAAAGTGAAAAATTCAATATTGAAACCATAAAAAATTACCTTAACTTGTGGACTGATTAAATAAAGTAGAGGATTGGCACGGAGTCGTTCATTTTCATCGGCCTGTCGGCGCATTTCCTCTCGTCGTGCCGATCCCAATGCGGACACTTCTTCCCTGGACATGCTGGAAGTCGCTCTCGGCAATTCTTGTACATCGGGCAGTGATTTCTTCCGTTGCAGCGATGTCTGATTCACCAGATTCTGTACAATGGAGAAATAAACAAAGTCAGAACATTTCCAACAAAAATCCAATTTCAAGAAAAGGCAGTTTAACCTCTACAGGTGCCGTATCTATCCAACTTTCGGATGCGCGACGTGCCATCAAGGCCGGAGAAAACATGAGGTCCTCCTCATCGTCTTCTTCTTGATACCACAACATTTTCTCGTCTTGTTGTGTGTTTGTAAATTTTCTATTATTTATATTACAACTGAACCGATAGTTAAATGTTGTTTCGTGGTATCTAAGAATGTTATAATTACCCGGTGGAGCCAGCTATGCTGGCCGAGACGCTTTTAGACGCTCTATTCCTCCCACCTTCTGTTGGCGACGTCGACATCGTCGCCAACATATATTATATACATCCAACTCTCTGTCTTAAATATATAATACATATATATTTTAGACGATTTCGTATACCTCGATATTATAGTTTTCGTCATCCAATGTCAAATTCATAAATACCATTTTATCGAAAAATTTTCGTATTTCCGATAAATATATTTAAAATCGATTTAACGATCAAAATTTGGCCAAGAACGCAAACACACAATGCGAAAATAAAGTAAATAGACATATTTTTTAGTTTAATGTATGTGGATAAATAAAACGTTTAGTTTACGGGCGTAAAATAATTAAGGAGCAGAATGAATCAAGTTGTAAATATACAAGCTTTGAGAGTTTTCGCGATTACGTCACGATTAATTCAGAAAATGTGAGTCAAATCAACAAATAACATTGTTAGTGTTTATGAAATCATCTCACCTTTACCGGCGGTGGCGCTTGTCCACCAGATATGAATAGACTTTCCGTCCTCTTCGGTTGATTCGGTGATGGAATGATGTCCTGGCCCAATCCTCTCTTTCTAATTATAATATCTTCGAATGGTTGTCCATTTTGCGATCCATTTATCGAATTATTACCCATCGACAATTTCGCCGCACTACCAGTCAACACTGATCCATTCTTCGCCATACCAACACCACCACCACCAGGGCCGCCACCGCTGAGTGACGGTGTTGGTGTTGGTGTTGTTCCTCTGGCCACTGATGGTCCACGCATACCACGATCGGGTGTTTCAGATGGACGTGCCGTTCTATCGACAGACGGTTGTCGCGAACCCGTCCCACCACCACCGCCTCCACTTAATCTACCAGCCGCTCTAGAATATCTATCTACACTGGAATCACGACTTGGTGGCCGTTTATAATGGTCGAAATGGTCGATGGACGTCTGTTGGCCAATGTTGCTCAAATATGGTCGATCACCGGAAACACGTCTCGACATTCTTCTTATATTACTGTTTGGTATCGATGATGGATTATGTTCATCGCCAGTCATTGAATTACGTTTACTGTTTGGTATTTCGTTGATCATTTTATCTGTACTATTGTGGCCCAATTGTGGACCGAATTCATTAATAGGCCCGGGATTATTGTTACTATGTGGATTATTACCATAAACATTTTGATTATGTATTTTGTTTGGTATTTGATTTGGTATTTGGTTGGGTATTTGATTCGACATAATATTCGCATCATTTATTGTTGGTTTATTGATTTGATTAGGCACCTGATTGGGAATTTGATTCATATAAACACTTTTCTGTTGTTCTAAAGCATCGACGGCATTTTGCTGTTGTTGTAATTGTTGTTGTTGTAATTGTTCACGGTAACGATTCTGTTTGGCTCTCAGACGTTCCAAACCGGGCTGTTTAAAATCGGGTGCATATTGTTTCGCTACCGCTTCAGCAACATCCGAATCCGCTTTGGCATGCGATGCTGCTATATCGGCCTGTTCTGCTTTGCCGCGTGCCGTTGCTGTACGCGATATAGCAATGTCCGCTTTTTGTAATGCAATTTTCGATGCCCTTTGGGCAGCATTCACAGCCGCATCGATACGTTCACGAAATTTCGCCGAACGCATTAAAAACAGTTTCTTCTTTTGGCTTGTTATTAGAACATTATTTTTATATTTACCTTCTTCTTTTTCACCATTACTGAACGTTGTTACACCGTAACCGTATTTTTTGTTGTTATACCATTCGCCCTCGTATTTTAGACCATCCGATCGTTCACTTATACCGTAACCGCAACGTTTGTCGTTCTTCCACTCACCCATATATGTCTCTGTCACACTAGGGTCCATTTGTTCGTCCTAAATTCATTGGAATATTTCGTAAATTTATGAACATTCCCAAATTGATTTTGATCAAATTTTAAAGCTTGATAAATTGCCAAAAATGAAAATTTTATCAAAATCCTTTTGGAAATATTTTCGATTTTTTTTTATGTATTTTTGGAAAAAATTTTACCTCTACTACAAAACTAGCATTGGAATCGGACGGTATGGATGCATTCGTCATTGCAGATTGCGCTGAATCCGTGCTAACCCATGAAGCCGAAGACCCAGTCGATCGAATACTACCAGAACCCGCTCCTTTCTTCTCCAAATCGCCCGTACTCCTTTGTTTCTTCAATTTTATGCCCTGTTGAAACAACAATTGTTTTTTTGGCTTTAGATTCATCTAGTTTGCTACAATTACCATTAGTAAGCCTTTTTTGATATTCCCCGAGCCAAGGGATCGTCTTCGAACGGTTGGTTCGGCTGAATTCATCTTCAGCACGAAACCACCCCGTGAATCGTCCACTCGTTTATCTCGTTTATCTGCCGCTTCGGAATTCGGTGCATTCTCGGTGCTCCGTAACGATGTCAATGAGGCACGCAGTATTTTATTTGCCCGATATTTGGACGCTTTACCAAATGGTGCACTATTTCTCACCCCATAACCATGTCGCATGCCACGCAACCATTGGCCTTGATACGTTCCTTTAGAATTTTGCAAAAAGAAAAATCAAAATTTACGATTATTTAGATTATAATGTGGAATTTATTTAAGGTCTGTTCGGACAAGCCGTTAGTGGACTATCCAATGGATAGGTCGTCAGCTCCGTACTGCTCAGATACGTTTTAATATACATTAGAAAGTCAGACCGAACGGTTTTTTTCCAATGCGCATGAGTCGTATCGTTTGTAAACGATAAACAGCTTTGTCCGAACAGACCTTTAGATGGAATTTCATGAACCATAACGAGAGATTGGTATGTATAAAAAAAAAAACTTGAGAAAAGAACGTAATACACACACCAGCATCCAGCATTTGTCATGAAATACGAACGTGCCAAACTATTAATGAATGAATTGACGTAATTTTGCCATAATGTGTGTATTATAAATATATTTCACATTTGAAATTGTGTATACATTAAAAATGCATTGGAAAATATAACTTTCTAACTATTCTACCTACGAGAACACCCCGAATCAAAAATATCCGACTAAATTTAGTAGGTAGGCTTACAAATAATTTATTATTACGGTCATTTTTCTCAGTATTTCATTTTGTGTGATTGTAAATATTATTTTTAGTTTACATTATATTGTAAACATAATAATTTATAACACATAAATGGAAATAATCGGGGGATGAAATATTAAAAAGGCCAAAAGTGAAAGTACCTATATATTAGCTCAATTTCCCATAAATTTTATCATATTATCTTGTGAAATTTAACAGGAATTTTGAACACAGTGGAAATTATAAGCCAAAATAAGAATTTCACACATAATTTAATTAACACTAAACTTCCAGGTATATATTAGGGGGGAACACTTGCCAAAAAACATAAATCAAGAATTTTCCCATCTGGCCGGAAATTCTATGTGTGGGAAAAAAACGTGCCCATCAATTAATTGTCGTAAACTTTACCACCTAGTCGGGAGATCATTTTACATCTTTATTGCAAAATTTTAATATTTGGCAAAACAATCATGACTTTAGCAATTGGAATTTCAAAATAACAGGAAAATCACATAATGTTTCATTGCAGAAATATTTTTTTATAAAATCCAGACCGGAAGTATATAATTGTCTGACAATCTGTTATTTTCTTGTACATGCGAACATGTTGGAAAAAATATTTTATTATAAATACAATCAACATTTTTCTAATGCATATATAAATAAATGTATTGATTTTCCAGTCAGTTTATGAAAATGTTTCATATTTTCATTTTCTATTAATTTGCATGTAAATAATATTTTGCAATCTTAGTTAAACTAAAAAATCCAATTTGTCTAGACTGCAGATTAACTTTCAGCCATCCCAGTTGAAAAATCCTCATATTACCATATTAATTGTGGTAATTTATTTAACGAAATGTCATCGTTTAACAATTTTATCAAGTTTCCAGCAACAACAAGGCCACATTATAACAAAAGATGAAAATAGTGACCCAGTAAACTTCATTATTTTGTTTCCCCATTTTTTTTTATAGAAAAAAGCATTTTCCGATGTTGTTGGCGATGGCTATTATAATAAATTCGCGTCATGGCTGTCACCCAACAACACACTCCAAATAATGCTTATTTTGCTTGTCGAATGATTTGTATTCCATCATTTTGCAGCACAAAAAAATGAATCACACAACTAGGCAAATGACTCGAAAATTCTTCGTAACGGAAGCGAGATTTTCTCTCTTT
Source organism: Oryzaephilus surinamensis (assembly GCA_004796505.1). NCBI lineage: Eukaryota > Metazoa > Arthropoda > Insecta > Coleoptera > Silvanidae > Oryzaephilus > Oryzaephilus surinamensis. Next base: position 5,485 of record SSSI01007941.1, on the reverse strand, counting down.
ACAACATACATACGACTATACATTTTATAATTATAGTATCGTTATGGCTAAAAATATGTGTCGTGAAACGGGATCTAATTGATTTATTATTAGACTTGATGTGGCTCTATAAATTCACGAAAAGGAATGCATTTTTGAAATTGGTGCGGATTTTTCTTTCGTAGGTATCCATTATACTGGATGTTCTGTTCTTTTAAGAGTGGATTAACAGCTGGTTTGATGGTCAACCAAATCGAATTGTTCCGAGGACGATGGCGACGATAAAAACGACGCCCGTCATCGACGCCACACACACACACACATTTGCAATAATATTCGTGTAACTATAAAATTACGTCCCAGATTATTCTCGCGCGCTATTTTCGTGGCAATTTGACCCCCTAAAACACTTTGGGTGGCGTCGATGATTGTAAATTGCTGTTATCAAAAAATGTTCACTAATTACCGAACAAAGTGCTATTTTATTTTAAAATTCCCTCCGGCAATTTATCTAATTTCATTTTAATTAATTAGTATATGGCGCAAAATTTGCACCTTTTCGCTCGTTATCATGATAAAGTAACAAAAATGTCACATATGTTTGTGTACAAAACGGTTTAATGCAAAAATTTATTTTCCGATTTTGATTTAGATTGCGTGCATGCAAATATAAACGGTATAAAATTTATATGTAATTTCCTGTTTGGTGGTATAAAATAAATCCAATAAGGAAACTGGGTATTTGAAGGGGAAAAAATTTCAAAGTTGGTTAATAAAAAGGGAAAACTAATTAGAATACTAACTCAAGTGCGTAGCACTTGAGCGCAAAAACCGTTTTTATAAAGAAAATCCATTATGAAAGTTGCGCTTTGATGTGTATAGGAAATTTCTAATCAATAATATTATAATATAAATTGTGTATGAAATTCTGGGTTAATGTCAATAAGAACATTATTATTGTATGCCCTTTTATCTTTATTAATCAGATGAGTTGATTAATAATTTTCTGATAAAAGCGCTTCACCGAAATTTCAACGTTCGAGAGAGATAAATTTGTAAAATATCGAATTGATGTACAGGAACAGGTTGTTCCAATTTTGTCCTTACAAAATATTAGATATACAGTAAAAAAAATTAAAACAATGCAATCAACTTACTATATATTTGAACCTTGTACGTAATATTTGGCACTGTTCCAAGAAAATTTTATGCGAAAAAGCAATCATTGTTACATAATTAAAAATGTGTTGTGCCTGTTAACAAAATTACCATTCCTACTATTTCATAATAATTAATTTAAATACGAACTGGAAATAAATGGCGATTTTTTTTCTGCAAAAAATCGACTGGGTGTATCAAAAAGCAGTTAATTTTAAAATAGATGAATTATTACACAATGGCCTTAGTTCTATAGCCATTTATTACATTGTCTTGTGCTAACAATGGTTTCTTTTTCAATATACAGTTTTGGCCAAACCGTTTCTGCAAAGACAAAGGCCAAAAAGAACAAGTTTTTTTGGCCGAAAAGCACAATTTTCCATCCATTTTGCTACCTTAGAAATAAAACAATAAAAATAAAATGTATATCGTTGTTTCTCTCTCGTATTTTGTGTGCTAATACATGTCAGTTGACCCTAGTGTATATAATACACTGGTGCCAGAAAACGCATTTAAATAAAACTTTAAAATTCTAATGATAGTACAAAAACTGGGCGTTTATATCGTTCTATTTACAAAATGGAAATTTATTTGTGAAAATGATTGCATTATTATAACATTCAATTAAATATTCAAACAACGACATTGTACATAATTTTATGTGATATTTACTCATTTTTTTTTCAACTTTGCATTTATATGTACGGCACATAAAAGCACCCCAGAGGCCGAGCTTTGATCTGCATTGCAGGTGAGATTCTATAGTATGCAGACACAGTAATTTTTTTCTAAATACAAACACATAATGATAAAAGTGACATTAATATAAATTATTCCTATGGTGAAATGTTAATCGATTGGCTGGTTTGAAGGTTCTTTACAAAAAATATGTTTACACGAATTAAATTCGTTATAATTTAATCAATAAAATGTTGTGAATCGTGAATTATAAAGCCCATCTTTTGTCGTTCATTTAAACATAAACTGGAGCTTTTCAGCTTAACAAACAAAACTTTTAATCCTTTTAATTGTTGGACATTGAACTCGAAAATCCTCAACTATGTTAAAGAAATTTGTGTCAAATATTTTTGTTAAAAATAAATACCGATTTATGGAAACGCATCAAAAGTTTAACGAAAGCTTTTAGAATACAAGTTATAAAAATATCGAATGATTTTTTATAATAAAGCTTCACCTGCTTTAAAAATTAAATGAATTTAAATTTATGGTAATTATTTTATTGGAAATATACGAAAAGCAATGATTTCTTCTTCATATTCTCACCAAACACGTGCTGGTTCGAAATACATTTATTGCGCCAAATAGATATTTAAAAATAGAATCCCGATACAAATTTGTAAACTTGATGTACTTTAACAATTTAAAGACAAGTACACATTAAGTGACGCAAATAGATCGGTTTTGAAGCCACAAGAGTTTTTTTTCCTCTTTCGAAACAAAATTGATGACTACATTAGAAACGATTTTCTAAAATTCAATAAAAATGTATATAAAAAAAGGAAAATTTCAATTGCCGGTACATTTGCATTGAGAAAAGTCTTTGTTAAGAACAGAAATGAACCAAGTGGTCTCCCCTTTTGGCACGTGGTGTGGCCCACATTGATCGTGATCGTTGTGCGCTCAACTCAAACAGAGTTGTCGTCCGGAAAATGGAAAAACTGGTTGTGGACGCATTCCACACAACGAAAAACATATGCTGTCGTAAAATTCAAAACTTTCAACTAATTTTAGTGATGAAATCAAGAATAAACGGTAGAGTTTTAAAAAAAAAAGAAAGGAAATTTATATCAATTTATTGGGAAAATATAGGATTTCCCAAACACACATAATATATTATCGATCATATTTAATGGGATATTTTTATCTATTCTTAGTTCAGTAACCCAAGAACCAATTTAATGGAGACATTTACTGACCGGAAAAAATTGGAAAAACTATAATTAATGGCCTGTCAACCGGAAATTTTTCTAAAAATCGCTACAACGGCACTTTTTTAAAACCATCCCAGCGTTATTTAGTACAAAATGAAAAATATTGTCTATTTTAACGTAGTTTGGCCCCTATTCAAGTCTAGAGAAAATGTATCGCTTTAATTGTATTCACATTCAAAACAATTATAGAAAAAAATTTTCACTGAACAATTGGATTTGAGTGAAAGTTTTTCCAATTTTCGTGCTATGGCATCATTATATCGCTAAAAGATTGTAAAATGCGGCACCCGGCTGGAAATATAATAAAAAAATGGAAAAATAATTGTATTTCACTGTCAACAGGCGTTAAACTCCAATCATTATATTAATACCAAACATTTTTATATATACTTATCATTTTCCTTTATGAAATGGTTATTTCGTCGGGGCAAAATGCCAACAATTTCAAAATTATTTTTATATGTCTACGTGTAATAACGTTTTAATCAAGTCAATTGAATTAAATAATAATAATTTATACGATGTAATTGACCTGAAGAATGTGGAATGTGCAAAAATGACGATTATGCCACTTACCATCATCTGCATACGTTTCCGATCCGTATCCATCCTGAAATCCATTCGCCCAAGTGCCTTCGTACTTGGCGTTGGATGTGTTCGATTGTCTAACACCGTATCGGCCTTTAAAGCCCTGCGTCCATTCACCCCTATATATCCATCGACCTCGTGTCTCCACACCCAGGCCATGTCTTTTTCCGTTTTGCCATTGACCCTCAAAACAACTACCACTGCAATACAAATTTCACTTTCTTATTGTCGTGTACAATAAATGGCTGTGCAAAATTGGATTTAATAAAAGAAAAAACAAACACAGTTTAAATAGGAAGACAGATTTTATTTGTATGCATTATTTTAAATTAAGACAATAAATAATAATAAGAAAAGAGTAAATAAATTAGTTTATTTTAAATCTTAGTGTTGTTTTCTTTTTCTCCTTTTACATGGCGTTGAGAATATATTGAAGAGATATTCTCTTAATTCGTCTGCGGACATGCATGGAGCTCCTTTGAAATGCCAAACTGGGATAAAGAAGGTTTCGTGGGTTGCATCGTCACATTCACAACTTTCCTCGCTTGATACCGGTTTCGGCGATTTGTGTGACTCAACCTCTTTACTCTCTTCTGGACAGTTTTTCTTTTTCGAATAAAACTGGCTGTTTACGTCGTGCTCTAAAATGGAATCGTCTGGTTTTTGGGTGGTTGTTGGTGGATCTGTAGGTTTTGGACTTTCAGTAGTGGTGGTTGGAGGCTTCGTTTCTTTTTGTTTTTTATTATGTCTGTCGTGTTTTGGTGTTTTATTTGATTTTTTCACTGGACTGGGTGTTTTTAATTGTAATATTGGGGCTTTTGAACTACTTGGTTTTTGTGTGGTTGTTGCCTCTGTAGTTTGTGGAGCTTCCGTAGTGGTTGTTGGGGGATCTTCCTTTTGTTGCTTAGGCTTCTTATGTCTGCCTGATTTCTTTGATTTTTTCCTATCACTTGGAGTTGTATTTTCTGTAGTTTGAGAAGTTGTCGTTTTTGGATCTTCTGTTGTAGTAGAAGGAGGATCTGTTACTTTTGGAGCTTCTGTTGTGGTTGTTGGAGGATCAGATTCCTTTGAAGCTTCTGTTGTGGTTGTTGGAGGATCAGTTTTCTTAGGAGCTTCCGTAGTAGTTATTGGAGGGTCTTCCTTTTGCTGCTTCTTAGGCTTATGTTTACGTGATTTCTTTGATTTCTTACTATCACTGGAAGTCGTATTTTCTGTAGTTTGAGAAGTTGTCGTTTTTGGATCTTCTGTTGTAGTAGAAGGAGGATCTGTTACTTTTGAAGCTTCTGTTGTGGTTGTTGGAGGATCAGATTCCTTTGAAGCTTCTGTTGTGGTTGTTGGAGGATCAGTTACTTTTGGAGCTTCTGTTGTGGTTATTGGAGGATCAGATTCCTTCGAAGCTTCTGTTGTGGTTGTTGGAGGATCAGTTTTCTTAGGAGCTTCCGTAGTAGTTATTGGAGGGTCTTCCTTTTGCTGCTTCTTAGGCTTATGTTTACGTGATTTCTTTGATTTCTTACTATCACTGGAAGTCGTATTTTCTGTAGTTTCAGAAGTTGTCGTTTTTGGATCTTCTGTTGTAGTAGAAGAAGGATCTGTTACTTTTGAAGCTTCTGTTGAGGTTGTTGGAGGATTAGATTCCTTTGAAGCTTCTGTTGTGGTAGTTGGAGGGTCAGTTTTCTTTGGAGCTTCTGTCGTAATCGTTGGAGGATCGGTTTCCTTTGGAGCTTCTGACGTGGTGGTTGCGGGATCAGTGTTTGGAGCTGCTGTTGTGGTAGTTGGGGGGTCAGTTTCTTTTGAAGCTTCTGTTGTAG
>SSSI01007935.1:0-32950 GCA_004796505.1 Oryzaephilus surinamensis | reverse complement strand
AAATACATTTTATTGTTAAATTAAAAAATTTTAATTTCATTAACATAGGTAATCGATAAATATCGTGTTTAGCTAATATTTATGCATGATGGTAGTAATAATAATGTTTTTATATTTGTTCCTGGGGGACAAATAAACAAATTGCACTAACATATAACTAATATTCTTTTTCCATGGATTATATAATAACAAAAAGATTATAATATTTTATCTATAAAAATAATTTAATTAAATGGGCAATCAAAATCAATAAAACTTGAAAGTTTTCACTGTAATGTACAACTTCATGCCTTTAGTTGCTTACTATGATAGAAACCTTGTCAATCTTATAGTTAATTTGAAAGTGTGAAAATATTCATTATGTACAGTAGAACCCCGATTATCCGGATCAAATAAAACCAGGGGTGTTCCGTATAATCGAAAATACGGATAATCGATTTCAAAGTCAAATCAATCAATATTTAAATTTTAATCAATTTTTATTATGTAATGGGTTTTGGATAACGAATTACATACCTAAGTAATTTAAAATTTTGGAAATTTATCAAAGAAAATGTAACAACGACACACAATATCCGGACTATCCCGCAAATAAATGAGAACGGGAGCCAAAACATTTTTAAATTGGCAATTAGAGCCGAGATGAATGAGTCCGGATAACCGGATATTCGGATAATCGGTGTCCGGATAATCGGGGTTCTACTGTAATTATAAATTTATAAATTCGTAATGAAGGAAACAGTGTCTAAACAAAATTTGATACAAATGAGCGATGAACTGCTTCATGAACAAATTGAAGATGTACATGATCCGTGCGATAAACCGTTGTCTTCAGTTGAAAAAAAATTCTTACTATATGCTGATAGAGGAGATTGTGCCAGAGTGATAGAGTACGTACAAATTTGTTATAATGCATTTTTCATGGCAGTAATACATGGCTTCTTTAGAATAATAAATGAATATTCTGATAAACCGCAAGAATTTGATATAAATTGCGTTGATCCGTTAAATAGAACAGCTCTTATAACAGCTATCGAAAATGAAAATGTTGAATTAATAAAAATCCTTTTAGAAGGAAAAATTGATGTAAAAGTAAGTTAACTAGAGGAAAACATTATTAGGTAACAATTAATAACATATTATTAACAATTTCAGGATGCTTTATTACACGCTATTAAAGAAGAATATGTAGAAGCGGTTGAAATTCTTCTAAATTATGAAGAGGATAATCACGTCCTAGGCCAAGCTTATGTAAGTAACAAAAGAAATTAAGTAACTAAAATAAACAAAAAAATGATAAATAATCCTTTAAGAGTTGGGAAAGGGTTGATAAATCTTCAGCATCATTTACTCCTGACATAACACCACTAATTTTGGCAGCACATAAAAATAATTATGAAATCATTAAAATTTTACTTGATAGAGGGGCAACTTTACCAATTCCTCATGATGTTCGGTAAATATAATGTCACATGTACACAATTTGAAATCATTTTTAAAGATAAGTATATAAAATATCACATAGATGTGGATGCGATGAATGTGTCCAATCAAGCAGTTCTGATTCCTTGAGACATTCCCAATCTAGAATCAATGCTTACAGAGCACTGTCATCACCGTCTCTAATTGCTTTATCTTCAAGTGATCCTTTATTGACAGCTTTTGAGCTGTCGTGGGATTTGAGAAGACTGAGTCGTATGGAAACTGAATTTCGAGCTGAATATAATGTAGGCAAAAATAAAATCAATATATCTGTTAAAAATTTTTAGAATACTTAAACCAATACAGGATATGCGAAAACAAGTGGAAACATTCGCAACATCTCTTTTAGATTATGCTAGAACATCTCAAGAGTTAGAAATCATGTTAAATTATAATCCAACAGGAGAACCATGGATTGTTGGTGAAAAACAGACATTAGAACGATTAAAACTAGCTATAAAATATAAACAAAAAAATGTATGCCTACATAAAAACACATATAATGTACAATTATACATGATTGATTTAATTTTAGTTCATCGCTCATCCGAACGTTCAACAATTGTTAGCAGCTATATGGTATGAGGGTTTGCCTGGTTTTCGCAGAAAAAGTTTAACAGGGCAATTTATACAAGTATCAAAATTGGCCATTATGTTCCCAATATATTGTTCAATATATATGGTGGCACCTACATCTTCTATGGGTCTATTTTTGAAAAAACCATTCATTAAATTTATATGTCATTCAGCGTCTTATGCGTTGTTTTTACTTTTATTAGGAGCAGCATCGCAACGCGTTGAAATATTAGTTTTAGAATGGTTTGGTACTGATTGGGTGCAAGAAATTGTCACAGAATGGAAAAGAAAAGAACGTGGTGCTTTATTTGGTATTGCTGAATGTGGTGTTATAATTTATGTCGCTAGTAATTAATAGGTTGCATATTTTTCTATCATATTTTAAATAAATTTTTCAAAGGTTTAATCTGGGCCGAAATAAGGGCTTTATGGACTGATGGTTTACTGGAATACATATCGGATTTGTGGAATATTGTTGATTTTATTACAAACTTTTTTTATGTAATATGGCTTGTGTTAAGACTGTCTTCCTGGTACATAACTTGGGTATAGAATAACAATAAAAACCAATAATAAATTTTAAAAATAATTTTACTGTGCATATTGACAAAAATTTCAGTCAGAAGAGCATCTTGGTAAAGAAACATGGTATCCGAGAGAACAATGGGACTCCTTTGAACCAGTTTTAATTTCAGAAGGAGCTTTTGCAGCAGGAATGATATTTAGGTATTATAAACATAAACTTAAGTGGTTTTACTCACATAAATTGTGTTCAATGAAAAATTATAATTAAAATACATTATATTATGTAGTTTAATTTTAATTACTTAAAAAAAATATGTATATGCACGTACATAATGATGCGCTTTTCTTCGCAGTTTTTTAAAACTGGTACACATATTCAGTGTGAATCCTCATCTAGGACCACTTCAGATCTCCTTGGGACGTATGATAATTGATATTGTGAAGTTTTTCTTTATTTACACACTTGTACTATTTGCATTTGGTTGCGGTAAATATATATACGTATTATCTTTATATATACCTGTATTTCACATTATCGTATTACAATAAAAATGAAACACGAATGTACTGCTGTCGTATTTGTCTAATACTAAACTTCTCTTTATTTAGGACTCAATCAATTATTATGGTATTACGCTGAATTGGAAAAAAATAAGTGCTATCATTTACCAAATGGTATGCCCGACTTTGACAACAACGATAAGGCGTGTACAATTTGGAGGAGATACGCTAAGTAATTAGATTAATTATAAAAATCGATTAAATTAATTATATTTGCACATTACTTTTAACAGTTTGTTTGAAACATCGCAATCCCTTTTCTGGGCCAGTTTCGGTCTAATAGATCTAATGTCGTTTGAACTAACTGGAATTAAAAGTTTTACGAGATTTTGGGCACTATTAATGTTTGGCTCATATTCAGTTATTAATGTTATTGTACTACTCAACATGTTAATTGCCATGATGTCTAATTCATATCAAATTATTTCTGTACAGTATAAGATATGTATTTGTTTGTCAATATAATGTAGTTTGTTTATAGGAAAGAGCAGATTCCGAATGGAAGTTTGCTAGAAGTAGATTATGGATTAGTTATTTTGATGATAGCGATACATTACCAGCTCCTTTCAATATTATTCCGCCCTTGAAATTGTTTTTTCGATCATTGGGGTGTGACCGAAAACGGCAAAATACAAACAGTTTTAAAGTATAAACAAATAATAATTTAGCATAAAATATATCTATAAAGCGGGTTATTTTTAGGATAGGTCAAGAAGAAAATCAAAACAACAACATGAGACTGTAATGAAATTGTTAATAAGGCGATATGTGACCGCTGAACAGCGGAAACGAGACAGTTATGGGATAACTGAAGATGATGTCATGGAAATACGTCAGGATATATCTACGTTGAGATATGAATTAATTGATATTTTACGCAAAAATGGTATGAAGGCACCGGAATTGCATATTGAAGACACTCAAGGTAACGCAAACAACATTTGATAAATGAATAATGATTATATTGTATTTAAAATTATAACTTAAAGTTTCTGGAAAAAAGGGAAAAGTTATGGAACGACGACTTCTTAAAGATTTCCATATAGGAATTGTGGATGGATTAGCGTATGAAATGCAGCAAGAGACTAATGTTTACAAAAATGTTTTTGGGCAAATTGCCAAAGTAATTGGACGAAAAACAACGAGAAAACGGAAGGACTGGAATACTTTAGTAAGAAGAAATACAATTGTTGACCCCATAGGATCAGCTCATGAAGCGGAAGTACTTCGAAAGAAACGACAAAGTTTAAGAAAACATATTTTAGCTCATATAGAACAACCTGTTCAAATAGAGGATACAAAACTCTTAGGTGATCACTAATTTACAAATTAATGCATATTTTTTACATCTTTATTGTACATCATTTTAGAATATAATCCAAAATTATCGGATGTACCACGCACGGCTAGACTGGCATATGCTAAATTTATGTCGAAAAAAATTGAAGAAGATTATAAAAGTCAAGAAGATCCTTCTACTCCTCTAAGTTTAGATAATTCACAAAAAAATTTCTTCGAAAAAGAAGGTAACATTCGTATTACCGTATTAAATATATAGTCGTATATGCAGTATAGTATTTCTCACAATAATATAGAGTTACAACTTTGACTAATGGGTTTTCCAGCCCCCTGCAATAAACTTACTGTGCCATAAATAAAAATTGAAGCATTTATATTATTAGACCCGTACTATGAATTTAATATTTTAATTTAATTTTATTAATTTCATATTATAATAGGCTTGGTTTGGGCAAATACGGCCCTGGGCAAATTATACTACCTATAAAAGAAGAATACACTACTCTTAATTTAAATATTACAATGCAATATTTTTAGAAATGTTGGAATTTGGAGTTAACTATTGAAAAAAACCATTACTCTAAATTATTGTGAGAACTACTTTATATTATTATTTATTTTTTATTTTTTTTTTATATAGAAACACTAACTCCAGTTAATGTAGAAACTAATACCGCCCCTCGTTCACATGATAGCCTTATAACTCACGTAAGTATTTTTATATGTCAGCTAAATAATAAATTAAATCATAAAACTGAATTTAATTTTTGATTAAAACTTTCACAGCCTGACACCAATAAAATATCAATAGAAAATCCAACGGAAATAGCAAATAAAGAAGACGTGAGTGAATGTTTTCGTGAAGAAACCGCAACTGCTGTTGTACATTTTGACCATTTTAATGATGATAAAGATTCCGAATGGATTTAATTAACTGCATAATTAAAAATAAAAAATTATTTCATATTTATTATTTGAAATAATTACTATTACTATATTATTATGAGAAATATTGTTTATTACAATAAAAAACCATTATGTTACTGTTCTCTAAAGAAAAAAATTTACTTTTTTAATTGTAGGATTTTTAATCTACTTTTGAATGATTTTTCTTGAAAAAATGTAATTGAAAGATTCAAGTATATCTTAAATTCAGCTTTATTTAATAATATTACAAGACAAATTTGTATATTAAGCAGTTAGTTAATTCGAATAATGGCTAATAATATTATTTTTTATACAATAAAAAGAGATTTGGCATAAATAAAAAAAATATAAATGCATCTTTAAATAGTAGGCACCACAAAAATAATAATTTTAACAAAGACAAGTCAAAAAAAAAATATATAATGACACAACCAATAAACAATTATCTAAAAAAATCGAAAGAATACATTTTGTATATTATATAAAAAAATAAAATGAGATAAAAGTAGAAGATATCACAGACAAGTTATGTTTATGGCAATATCAATTATGTAAAATGCCAACATAAAATAATCAAATTCGAATTGTATTCGATATTTGAAAAAACGATTTCTAGGTACTACTCGTATATAGTACTTCTTATTTAAAAATGTACAAAAACTTTAAGGAAAACATTTTTCAGACACCCAATTTTGCATATACATATTGCAAAATGGAAACTATAATAGCTACAATAAAATTAAAGTTTTATACATTTTTAAATTGTCTTATATTACTTAGAAGACCAATTAAAAAATTTATAATAAACAAACTTATACAGCAAAGTTTTCCTACAAGAATCAGCTTTGTCCAAATTGGTATTTGGGAGAATGTATGTATAATTTAAAATGAGTTGATGACCAGAATGGGTTTTGTCATTTTTAACGTTATGGAGATTAAACAGAATATTTGTTTACAAATTACAATCACCATAAGTGAATATTTGCATCGTTTTCATCTCTATCATTATAAAAGAATACGGTTCCTATACTTATCGAACATAGACTTATGGTTATCATTCCTAGTAATATATATACAGAAGTAATTAACCAGAATGCGAATAAATACAGACTTTTATTGCAGTACTTTCCAAGCGTTGGATCATAATTCGGTTCGTATTCTTTATAAACCCAAACGGAACCTACAAATTACATATAAAAACAATTGTAAATTACTTGTTTACAATAATTTTAAAAAATTAATATTACCTATTATAAACCAACCAAGCATAAAACAATTTAATAATGTTTGTGTTGGAGACTGTCTTAAATTTTCCTCTTGTCGTTCCTCTTCTGTTTGTCGTACTCTAGCTGACAAATGCAATAATTGCTTGATAATCCCAAAAATTCCTATTTTGTTAAATTTTTGTTAAATGGGGTTATCATAATTAAGGTGGAATGAAAAGTAAAATATGTATTTACAAAATGTATGCAAGGCTAATCACTTGAACTTGTTTACATTGGTTAATTGTAAAGATATTTATGTATAGATTGAATTTTAGTGTATCAAAACAATTAAACAGCATGCTCAATTAATATTTGTACTTTATAAATGGAAACTTACCTCCAACTAACAAGTAGACGGGAATATATTCACCTTGGGGACAGTCATGCAAGTAAATTGAACCCATTACTATCATACATATTGGTATAACAATGGTAACACCCAAAATGATTGTACACCCCACTAGAACGACAAACAATAAAAAAATAAATAAATAAACAGAAAATAGATTCTAGCTTACATGTCCCTAACACGATTATTATAACATTTTTCAAGAAATCTAATATTCCTTTACTGGATTTTTGAGCCTCCCGCACTCGACCAAATAAAGAATCGTACGATGGGGGTGGTGCTGTGAACAAAAACATCTGTTAATAAGTTGTAGAGCTCAATTAAATTGTTCTTCAAATATTCTTAATATGCGTTAAGATGCTGCAATTTATTTGGCATAATTACCATTTGGATTTATAGCCTCTTCGTAAGTTGGTGGAGCCCCACTTGCATCTTGAGAATGTGAGGGTAAAATCACCCCCCCTTGTTCCTGGTACAAGGGAGGCTGATTATTAGAATGGATGGTTCTAGAAAGCATAAATATTTGCTAATAACTATCTACATAACTTACTTAAACAAAATAAACTAAAAAATTCTACTTTTGAAAAATTTAGAAAATATGACATTGACAACTTTGCCGAGTACTTTCACATAATGGATTTTATTCATAATGATTGTTTTACATACACTATACACTATATAATTGATTTGAATTAGTTAGGCAACAAACAAAACTGTAACACTTTTTGAAATTTATTTCCAAAAATTTGAAATCAAAAGTGTTTTTTAATTTAATGCTTAATTTTATAAACGTGAAAATATGCCAACTGGGAGTAATCACACTTGTTTTTCAAATATTCATTCGTAACAATTTCTAAAATTGTAAATGGTTAAAAATAGATTTTTATATTCGTCTCACTTGGAACATTTATTTCAGTTTTTCTGTTTCTTAGTCTAAATAAAATGAAACTAGACGCCGAACTTATGTTTGAATGCTTAATATACTTAAACGCTTATTATTTTCCTGTTTTTGCAACATGTGAAACGATAATGACTGCCGCGAAATATCGAAGTATAATAGATACACCGGATATTCTAAGAGATGCTTTAGTAACATTTACAAAATTGTTTGGTGAATTGACGAAAATCATTCTTTTCCGAAAGTACAAAGATGAGAAGAGAAGTATAAAAAAAATCTTAAGAAATATATAACATTTCGATGAATATGTTACCTAATTTTTCAGATATCATCACTGGAGTTGCATTATTTTTTACATTCGTTACAATTTTGAGTCTTTTATACACATTTTTTATTCAAAGTCCTATTTTAAAATTGGAATTAATTTTATCTGTTCTGTCTATATTGCTAGCCGTGACTGAAGTAATATTTGGAACTCTACAATTAATTCCATGCTGCCAAAAAGTTCAATATTATTAAAATGTACAAATTAATTAAATATATTAGCAGTATTATTAGCATGTGGTTCCTATATTTTTCCATTTTTTTTTTTAATTGACTGTTATGCCGATAATTGATGTGTTATGTTAATACAAGGAAGATTTCTAGAAACACAGAAATAAATTTATTCATCTTTGTTGGCATACAAGTATCAGCAATTTTCCATCTTGTTTTAATGATGATTTGATGTTGATCAAGTGATATAAAAGAGGACAGCACCATTTCTGGAATGTTCCAGAAATAGTAACTTTACGTTTTCTTTAGTTGGTATTAGAAAAAGCAAGAGAAGATTGCGAGCCGCTGAATAGTGACTTGTGTAAAACTACCGGTAGAAGTGTGTGAATTTTTTTGAAATATTGTTAATATTTTCATTCCAAACGCATTTACTGTGATCAATTAAAGGTGCACCATATTTAATTCAATTAAATTTATTATAATACAATAAAAATGGCAGCAATGTCAGTAATTGGAATTGATTTGGGAAGTGAGTCGTGTTATGTAGCTGTCGCAAAGGCAGGTGGAATTGAAACCATCGCAAACGATTACAGTTTGCGTGCCACACCGTAAGTATATCATAATTGTTAAGATATTTTATGGAAATTTCCAAAAATCTTTTGACGTTCCCGTACAACCTTGATATCTACAACTTGTTCCTTAATTGACTACCAACCATGTGGTCTTATTGCCTTTTCCAATGATTTTACCAAATTTGGCTAAGATTATTACTCATACGCATTGTAGGCGAAAATAAAATCTATGTTCGAATTCATTTTTTTAGATCATGTATTGCCTTTTCTGGAAAAAATCGAATTCTTGGTGTTGCCGCAAAAAACCAACAGGTTACCAATATGAAAAATACTGTTTATGGTTTAAAACGGTTATTAGGTCGGAAATTTAAAGATCCTCATGTTCAAAAAGAATTACAATTGTTGCCATTTAATGTTGTGGAAGTTTCGAATGGTAACATAGGTATTAAGGTATTAAATTCTTTAATAAGTTAATTAAAACAAATAAGTTAATAAACATCGTGCCATTGTAGGTTAATTACCTAAACGAAGAACACATATTTTCCCCAGAACAATGTTTGGCTATGCTTCTAACAAAATTAAAAGATATTTCAAGTACAGCTCTACAAACTCCAATTAACGATTGTGTTATTTCCGTTCCCTCCTATTTCACAAACAATGAGAGAAAAGCTTTACTAGATTCAGCAGCAATTGCTGGTACGTATAATGTGTTTGTATAGTTTTTATCTGTATACCAGATAACATAATTTGTGCCGACAATTATGTCATAACTTTTTTCCCACGTTAGGTTTAAACGTACTAAGATTATTTAACGAAACAACGGCTACAGCTTTATCTTATGGCATTTACAAGCAGGACTTGCCCGCCCCTGAAGAAAAGCCACGTAATGTTGTTTTCGTCGATTGTGGTCATGCATCTTTACAAGTGTTCGCTTGTGCATTTAATCGCAGCAAATTAGTAATGTTGGCCACAGCCGCTGATCCCTATTTAGGTGGCAGAGATTTTGATCTGTTGTTGGCCGATTATTTCTGTAAAGAATTTCAATCAAAATACAAAATTGATGCAAAATCGAATCCACGTGCTTTCTTACGATTGTTGGCTGAAGTTGAGAAAATTAAAAAACAAATGTCCGCCAATTCCACAACATTACCGTTAAATATAGAATGTTTTATGAATGATAAAGATGTACATGGTGAAATAAAACGTGCCGATATGGAACAACTTTGTGAAGATTTGTTCAGACGGGCAGAAAAGACATTAGTACAATTATTACAACAATCTGGTTTACAATTGCAAGATATACATTCTGTTGAAATTGTTGGTGGCTCTTCACGTATACCAGCTATTAAACAATTAATTGAAAAAGTTTTCAAAAAAGTACCAAGTACGACATTGAATCAAGATGAAGCTGTTAGTAGAGGATGTGCTTTGCAATGTGCTATGCTATCACCTGCTGTACGTGTACGCGATTTTAGTGTCACTGATGCACAAGTATGATTTATTTTCAATTTTAATGTTATTCTTCAATAAATGCATAATCTTTTTAGGCTTATCCTATTTCTGTCTATTGGGATTCTTCGGTGGATGGTGAAGGCAGTGATATGGAAGTGTTTCCGATAAATCATGCAGTTCCTTTCTCAAAAATGCTTACTTTCTACAAACGTGAACCGTTCTCTCTTAGTGCGAAGTATAGTGGAGTTATTCCATATCCCGATCAATATATTGGTAATTATTATTAATCGTTCATTTATACGTTTCAAGTGATTAATACATTTCTGAATTGACAGGTACGTGGACAGTGAAAGACATTCGACCAAATGCTGAAGGTAAAGCACAAAAAGTCAAGGTTAAAGTCCGTATCAATTTGCATGGCATCATGACCGTATTGAGTGCGTCCATGTTTGAAGCAAAAGAATCCACTGAAAATGATACAGTTGAAGAAAATCAACAAAAGGAACAAGATACACAAACACAAAAGCAGCAGAATTCAACGGATGCTCAATCAACACCACAAAATGATATTGATGCACCAATGGATGATGCAGCAAATACTACTGCAACCAGTACGGCTCCTGAGGTAGGCTCCGGTACCAGCTGGACGAAGAAAATATCTAACTGGTTCAGCGGGGTACGCATATTGACCCGGCATCGGCTGGCCTGGCAAAAAAATTTGTTATGCGTTCCACAGTATTATATTTTTATTCGGATTTATTCTCAAACAATTTTTTTTTAAAGGGGATCGTTTCGCGAAATTTTTATATACAAATTGAGGGTGTTAATATCGGTTTTAATTACAACGCTAACAATATTTAATTACTAAATTTTATTTCTGTATGAGCCAGTTTGACAAATTACAAAAAATTTTATAAAAGTAAACTTTTCCAATCTAATGTGGAAATTATTGAAATTGATTAAAATTCCATTTTATTTAGAAACAGCTTATCGTCATTTGGAAACGTATTGTTGATTTGATTCAATTTATAATCTAATGGAATTAGTTTTAATATCGATAGATAACGATAGCGAATGAATGAATTTGGTTTACTTTTAAATTAAAAATCTAAAGTTGGGAATTGGCCAGTTAGAAATTTACATAACTAGTCCAAGGATTAAAAAAAAAAACATTTTCACAACTATTCTTATCTCTTAGAAATGCGTAGTATTTTTATCTAAAAAATTATCTTTCCGTTAAAGGAAGAAAAAAAAAACAAGGACTAGTGAGTATTGAAACGATCCGCTTGATTATTTAATGGATTGGTTTTTAACTCTAGGTTTGAGAATTAACCTGATTCCACTTGTCTTGTGATCGGCGACGTGCTCACTTGTTTGTTCCAAAACGTTGTATGAAAACCAACGATATTTATTTGATTTATTTGATTTGTATCCATTTTATTTTTGTAGCTGATATGATTATTTTTCCTCTAAGCTTAGCTTAAACTTTTTATTTTCTTTTATATTTTCCTAATTACAGTTTTTGGGACAGCAGGTCTTTTATTAGTTTGTAATTTTCTTTCTATACCCATATTATGTATTTAAACGGATGTTTATTAAATTTGAAATATCTATTTACTAATAAATATTTTTATTTTATAGGAGAATAGCGACAAAAAGAAGAAACAATCTGTTAAAAGTGTTGAACTACCAATTGAATCATTGACTTATGGATTTTCTCAAGTAGAAATAAATCAATTCACCGAACAGGAATTTAAAATGATCGCATCTGATAGACAAGAAAAAGAACGGGCTGATGCACGTAATGCTTTCGAAGAATATGTATATGAATTACGTAATAAAGTATCTTCGGAAGATGAATTGGGTGCATTCATATTAGAAAATGATCGTGATGCACTTGTAAAACAATTGGATGATATGGAAAATTGGTTATATGAGGATGGTGAAGATTGTCAAAAGCAGATTTATATTGATAAATTGGCTGAATTGAAGGCAAAAGGTGAACCAGTTCAACAAAGAAAAATCGAATTCGAATTAAGACCTGTAGTAATAGAAGATTTTGCTAGATCTTTGCAGTTGTGTATGAAAGCTTTAGAACTTATTAAGTAAGTTTATATTCGTTTAACATGAAACATAATAATTTAATTATATTTTATTTGAATTACAGAAACGGTGACCAGAAATACGCTCATTTAACCGACGATGAAGTGAAGAAAGTGGACCAGGCCTTCACCAATTCGTACCAATGGTTGGAACAGACGAGATCAAAATTAAATAAAGCACCAAAACATCTTCCACCGCCAATAACAGTGGCGCAAATTCGACAAGAAAAATCAAACTTTGAAAATGCTGTTAATACGATTTTAAATAAACCACCACCGAAAGCACCATCTCCACCGAAAGAAGACAGTAAAAATAATGCAGGTGATAATCAAAATCAGGATAAACAGTCACAACAAAATCACACACAAGAAAA
Organism: Oryzaephilus surinamensis; assembly: GCA_004796505.1. Taxonomy (NCBI): domain Eukaryota; kingdom Metazoa; phylum Arthropoda; class Insecta; order Coleoptera; family Silvanidae; genus Oryzaephilus; species Oryzaephilus surinamensis. The sequence continues at coordinate 20,073 of SSSI01007935.1, read as the reverse complement.
TAGTGAACAACAACAAAATCAACAAGAAAAAATGGATTGGTCCTCAACTTAGAGAATTTTTTCTTTAGTTCAATTTAAATATAATTTATAATGATAAATGTAATTCACAGCCAGAAATGCAAAATAATTATTTATATCTTCTGGCTCTTATTAAAATACTTAAATTTGAATATATGTAAAAATAAATCACATTGCATTGGTATTTCTGTACAAACGTGAATTAATTTATAAATTCGGTTTTGTTGACTTGCTTTTTATTGTATCTTTTAAGAACTCATGAAAAATGAGTATAAATAAGCAGTAAAAAGCTTTATATCTTTATTTTTAGAATTTTTTAATGCAAAATTTGTAGTTTCAGTTTTTTGGCACATATATATATCATGTTTAGCTTCATTCCAACTAAATTATTTAACCTGTTCAACCCTGTTGTATTTTTTAATTTTGTGTTTAATAAAAGATATAGAGAATTTTTAAACTGTTTAATTGTTATCTGTTTTTTGAATTTTCCTTGGAAAATTTTACTGTGCTTCCCTCTGTGTCGAAAATGATTACTAAACGCTTAATGCTGAAGTAGTAGTTGTCGTTTGTGGTTCATTTTGTAGGTAGTTTTGACAAATATCAAAATTTTAATCATTACTGTACAAACAATAAGCGAACATGGTAAGAGAACTAATTACGTACCATTTATTCTTTTTTTATTAATAAATCAAAGAGTTTTATGTTTTATTTACTTTTTTTCTCGATTTTCTTATGTTTTTAGCTTAGCCTACTTTTCAGGGGCAAGCCCATTTTAGTAAAAATTTATTGCAAATAATAAAAATGTATTTTCATGAAAACGGTAATTTTTATTTTGAATTTTTTAGGGTAATGAAAGTTCACTGCCCATGGAGCTATGCTCAAATTGTAAGTAAAATATTAGTAATGTCACATTTCTTATAATCGGTGACGATAATGGACATTGAAAATTTTTTTAGTCGATGCTGATGAAATACGACGCCTCGGAAAAAGGTTCAGAAAGCTAGATTTGGATAATTCGGGGGCATTAAGCATCGATGAATTCATGACTTTACCAGAACTACAACAGAACCCATTAGTACAACGTGTTATCGATATATTTGATGCCGATGGAAATGGGGAAGTGGACTTTAAAGGTAGAAAATTATTCTTTTTGGGTATTTAACAAACATTCACTACGATATGTTTGTGGCAGAAAAATTCCTACACGTCACGTTTCCTTTTTTAATGATACATCCGGAATGTAGAAAAAAATTAAGAATTTAAGACAAGTGTTAAATGTTTTGTAGAGCAAACATAACATTATGTATTCAATTCTGCAAGTATATGTGATTAATATTGTAAACACTATGTCATTTTCACTATAAATTTTAATTAATTCCTGTTTTAAAAACCAGGTATTTACTTTCGTTAATTATCATTTTAAAATCTTTATGGATTCAAACGTAAATATTTTAATTTTAGCTTTATGTTTTGTTATTCTGTTTTTATATAATTTTGCTTTTATTGCACACTTTGAATTTTAAGTTTTTCTTAATAGTTTTCCATCACAATAACAAATAAATTTACCATCATTTCTGGGAATCATTGTAAAATGTAATATGAGATAAATTGTTGTTTTTGTATAATTTTACTTTTGTTTTCTTTATGAATATTTTATAGAATTCATTCAAGGAGTATCGCAGTTTAGTGTCAAAGGCGATAAATTGTCTAAACTGCGGTTTGCGTTTAGAATTTACGATATGGACAATGATGGATTTATTTCCAATGGGGAACTATTCCAGGTATGAATATTGATATTGAATTTTTCAAATACAAATTATTCAAAATAAATGTTGAACAGGTTCTCAAAATGATGGTTGGAAACAATTTGAAGGATACCCAGTTACAGCAAATTGTAGACAAAACAATTCTGTTTGCTGACAAAGACGAAGACGGTAAAATATCCTTCGAGGAGTTTTGTAATGTTGTTGGTAATACAGACGTTCATAAGAAAATGGTTGTAGACGTCTAGACCAAAACCAAACAGGTGCTTATCCAAACAAAAATCTGATCTATACAATGTAGCCCTTTTTCATTGTTTTAATACCTAATTGTAGTAGAGGTAAGCCAAGACGTATATAAATGTTTGGCCACAAATTTTACTATTATAAGGAAGAAAAAGTAACACACAATTGATGTATTTATGTAACTTGTACACATTTCACTAGCTTCACAATTAGTAATTTAAAAATTCACACACAAACTTATTAAAAATGCATAAACATAAAATTAATTGTTTATAATGTAGTGCCGTTGTATGGTTCAGATTGTGTGTTGGATAATTTTAACATACACATATATATAGTTTTAAGTTTAAAATATAAAAAAAATATATAAATAATATAAATATATAAAATATAAATGATACTGTGAATGTTTTCTAACACTGTAAAAAAAGAGTCTTAAGCTATAATGTTAATCTATTTGCATGTATTGTGCTTTGTTGTTTCCTGTTACATATTTTATAAAATCAAAAAAAATTATGAAAAAAATCCAAAAAAAAATGGTATGTTAAATGTATATTAAAAATTAATTGATTGTTCTTTATACTTTAATCTTATAAATGTTTTGTGTGTATAGCTTTAAAAAAAAATATGGAAAAGCTACAAAAAAAATAATTGTTGTGTAATCTTTAAATTTAAGCCACAGATAAAACGCTTTGAGACGTACTTACGATACTCGCCTTTCACACTTAAGCTTTTAATGCCAAGTTGAATTAAAGACCTCTAATGTAAGTTGACAAAGGGTGCACTGTTGGCTTCTTTATTGGTCTTGGCTTTGGATTTCTAACCAGCGCCTAATTAACATACTCTCAAAAAAGGAATTCTTCGAAAAGTAAGCAGAATATTAAAAGTGACAGCAAATACAGTACCGAAAAAATGCTACTCTACTTGCTTTCCCAACGAATGTTTCGTTTATTTTTCCAGAGATGAATTTTTTGTTAGTGGATTAATTAGACAATTTACTTAGTCTTATTAGAATACGAAATTTACTAAAATATTCACCGATAATTCCTTTTGTGTGCGTGACGGGAATAATCATTGAATATTTTCAATAGAAAAAATGCGTTGGTTAAATTTTTAGGAAAATCACACATGATATATTTTAACAAACACATAAATTAGACGTAAAGCTATAGCATGTAGAAGTAGGAAGATTAATTATTCCAATCTACTGTACCATATATTCTGATTGTGTTGTGGATAAAAATATATAATGTATACATATAGATATTATGTTTAAAATTTATGTTGTTCAATAAAAAATAATTTCACCTCTCTATTTAAATTGTTTTTATTTTAGATATAATAAACATAAAAACAAATACCAATTTTGAATAAAACCTTTAATATAATAGCTTGAATTTAGCCAAAAGACTCAAATGATCTGATCCCAATTTCTCATTTGGAATTTTTGTATCTTGCAATTCCTTCTCAGTTGGTAATCGATATTTAGACAATAGTTGTAATTGATCATCATTTACATGTAGTCCGTTACGTTGTCCACTGAAAATTTTGCATAAAATAAATGCACCTTTTAAATAAATGTGAATTTACCTGTAAAATATATAGTCTACAGTTACCCATTCATTTTGAAATGTGGTTCCTTCTACATTTCCATTATTTTTGTGAGAATATACGGACTTAAAAGCAAAATTATGCGATAAAAGACCAGAAGAGTATGTAATATTTGGTGTACAACTGCTATTTGGATCACAATATTTTGAAATACGTTTTGTTAAACTATCAGCATTTTGGCAATTATCTAAAAACATTATTTTCATTCATAGTGATGAAATAGTGGAAAAGTTTAAAACTTGCCAGTTATTCCTACACGAGCTGGAATCAACAATTTTCCATTGGAATTGGAAGACATTGTAGACTCTTTTAAAGTTCTAGCAGCTAAAGTGTCATATTTTAGGTAACCTTTTGTAATTAAGTTATAAATAGCTGAATATGGAGGTGAATTAAAATCACCAGTTATTATTACAGGAATATATGTACTCGTTTCACTACAAAAAATTATAATAATAAGTTAATTATCTAGAAAACTATTAGTATTTCGTACTTTTCCATTTTTTTAAAACTGATTTTTTCAATCTCCGACAATAATAACTGTACTTGAGCCAATCTAACATCTTCGCGCTTTGGATTATATAATAAATGTGTTGTTGCAACAACAAATTCTTTTGATAACTTTGCTATTGGTGCAAATTTTGCAATAATTGCTATATTGTCGCGATCTAACACAGGAACACTTTGGTGTCGATACTCCAATGAAGTGCTATCGATAAATTTTAATACGTCTTTTTTATAAAATATGGCACATCCATCTGGTTTATCACCAGTTCTTCTCTTGTATAAACTGTGAAAACCTAAACAAAATTATTAATTAAATCATGCAGTTTTAATTTATCAATAAAACTGTACCTAGCTTTTGAAATGAGTCTACATATTGATTTAAATTGGACTCTTGCACTTCTTGTAAACAGAATATCTAAAAGGGCAGTTTAATGTTTGTTTTTAAAACTATGTAAATAACATACGTCTGGATTTAAACGTCTTATCTCGTTGTAAATATTATTCCATCTTATCGTCCATTCAAGATTTTTAGAATTATGATACCGATATAATTCTGGATGAGCTGTTAGTAAATCTTGTGCCAAAACATTATAAGTCATTATTTTGAAATTGAATCCTTCTCTATTATTTGGTTTTCCCTTTGATGTATTTTCCCATCTTCGTAAACTGACAACATCGACATTTTCTATTCAAATGCATGCATAATGATTAATATAGGTAATTGTGAGAATTCGTAACCAATTTATTTACCTTTATTTTGAGGAGTTGTATCATTTTTGGGTTGGCTTGGCTGTCTGTGAAAGTAGTTTCTACTTAAATTTGTTTGTACTAGAGTGTTGCATAAATGATGTAAAGGAAAGGGATTCACGTAATTTACGTTATAAGATGAAGAATAGTATCGTAGGTTAGTGTTAGAGCATGCCCACGGATTAACATCTAATAATTGTATATTATTTTGTCCCACTATACTTTCCTCTCGATTGTTATAGTATCGTCTTCTGTTATTTGCTGGGTTTGTATATCCCGTGGATGGGCCATAACTAGTCCCATCTGTATACACAAAGTTGCCAGAACGATACGAAGTGGAAGCTGTTTGGGAAATTGGTTTATTACTAGTATTTGAGTTGTTTCGTTTTTTATTTTTGTTGTTGGTTACATGCCCGTTATTTTTAGACATTCTATCTAATTTAACACTAATATTTGATAGATTTAGTTCTTTGTTTGTTGCAGATTTTATGGAATGTATTAATTTGAATAAATTTAGTTTATTTACAAACATTACATGTATGTAAACATTATTTTAATACAATTACTTCAACGACGTACCATTTAGTTCGAATTTTTCTTTACAATCAACTAATTAAACACAGTAAAACTACTAAAATGTGTTACATATTATGTATTACATATTTATTTATAAGAAATTAGACCTTTATAATCAGAGGAAATGAGTGATGAAACACGTGATACAGTATCTGCAACATTAGGAAATAACATGAAACTAAATCACGACCTTCAACCTTTGAAATAACTTCTTTTTGATGAACCAACAATAAAATATCTTACTCATTGCATAAATTTATTTAAAATTAAACACATAAAACTAACATAACAATTTATTATCTCACTAAATAAGATTAAATTAATAGTTTATTACTAAATTAGTTATTTTCTTTTGGTTTATCAGGTTTGTCTAGCAAAGCACTTCGGATTCCGACTTTTTCAAGTTCTTCAATTAAATCTCCTAACTGGTGCATTTGTAGCATTATATCGCATCCACCTACAAATTCGCCGTTAATAAATACTTGAGGAATTGTGGGCCAATTCGAATAATCTTTAATTCCTGAAAAATAATTTTTACTAACATATTAAAAATGACGTTCTTAATGAAATAGTACCTTGTCTTAATGAATCGTCAGCTAAAACATTATGGGAATCATATGTAACCCCATGCATTCTTAAAATTTGTACAACCGCATTACTGAAACCACATTGGGGCTGTTCTGGCGTACCTTTCATAAAAACTACGACTTTGTTGTTATTAACAAGTTTTTTAATTTCATCTGCACTTTTTGCGTTAGAATAATACAAGGACTGAGACCTTTTAATTAAGTTTGAACTTCGTTTAATAAAGTTCATTGTGAAGTTTAAAATTTGGTTATGTTTTTATGTCAAAAGTTCATTGTAATTAAAATCACGGTTAATTTAAATATCCGGTCGGTGTGATATTTCTCTTGTCACGACTTGAAATGACAAGTTGCTCTTGAGACGTCATAAGCAATTGAGAAAAATTACCAAAAAGAATCACACAATATGCTGACATTGATTTTTGGAAATTTCCTTATAAAATTTCATTAAAAATATGTATGTCGAATGTATCGAAATCAGAGCTTTTTATTTAAAATTTTTAAATTTTCTCATTGAGTGAGACATCAAGGTATACTAGGGCCGACTAGGCGCACCGACCGGATATATAACTAACCGTGAATTAAAATAAACAAAATTCCCTAACGGGTTAGTGAATTTTTTGAAATATTATTTTGGTGCCACTGGGATTTGTTGTTATTTTGACATTTTGCATTCTTTATGGAAGGAAAATGGCTCTTGCTCTTTTCGGGTCTTCAACATTGATATATTTTAAGTAATAATTTCGCTGTTATTTTATATAATTTTTTAATGAGAGTTACTACTACTTGTCGGTGACCCTAACTGGTACACAGTGCAAAAGTGTATATCGTTTGTGTTAGTTTTTACTAAAATATGAGAAAACGTTTGCTGTAAACTTCTTATTTATTTATACCCTTATTTTGACTTAAAGGAGACAATATATGTATATAAGGTACTTTTAAATTACATACATTTCTTAAATATTTTGTACATGAGAAATCGAAAATTATATTTCTTAAAAGAATTCTTTACATTATTCTATCACCTATTATCAAATATGTAATTGATAATCAACTTTCAAATGGATAAAACTTTTAATTTTTAAGGTATTTTAATTTTTATTTGTGTCTTTTTTTGTATGCGGTAAACTTAATCGGAGCTAGTGCATTTTGAATTATTTTACATTAAAAATCGTTATCACAATTTATAGGTAAAGAAAATATTTGACAAAAGAAGAAATTATATACGGTAAGTAATATATATAATTTGTGTTGTGTTTAATTATTGAAGAAATAAATTCAATATAAAGTATTGTAGAATATGTCTTGGCCCAACTGGACGGGACAACCTATATCACAAGCCAACGTGCCAGCTGTTGCAAATCCTGCAGTTCTACCCGGCGTTCAGTACAATCCGGAACAATGGGCCCAATTGCAACAGCAAAATTGGCAGCAATGGGCACAATGGCAACAACAATACCAACAGTGGCAGCAACAGTATGGGGCTGAAGTAAAATATGTATATTGCAATGTTCTCCGATTTTTGTCTAACTTGATTGTCTTTTCCATAGTACCAAAAGTCTATAAATGCTTTAGCCACCACCAATCTTCCAAATGTTGCTGTTCCACCACCATTACCTCTAATTGATAATAAACCACCACCACCCCCTGATGATCAAATGCCTTCGTTTAATACCAACAAAAATGCTTCTGTAGGCTACTCAACAATGCCGCCGAAAGTACCTCAAACAAATCAGTTTCGAGACGTACAAGAACCTGTTCAGGGCCCGTCTAACAGACAGAATTGGCAACAGAATAAAAGACCGTATAATCGCGGAAATGATTATGAAAATAGTAAAAAGCAAATGATAGAAAAACCTAATTGGAATGCTAATTTAAATCAAAATCAAGGTGGATGGACGGGTGGTGCACCGATTGCAAATAATTCACCAAAACCGAACATTGAAGAACTATCAGAGGCTGAAAAAAAATTTGATAAAGAATTTGCAGCATGGGAAGAACAATTTAATAAATGGAAACAGCAGAATGCTACTCATCCAGATAAGGAACAATATAGAGAATATGAGAAAAAATGGGAATCATGGAGAAATTCGCTTTTGGAACGTAGAGAACAAATGAGACGAAAAAGACTGAATCTATTAGCTACTACTACAAATACAAATGCTAATATAAAACCGAATTGTAATTTTAATGAACCGCCACCACTGACGACCCAACCACAACCGTTAATTACACGTAATTCTGGACTGTTACCAACACCTTCCGCGACCATGCCCGTGTCATTCAATAAACCACCACCGAATTTAAACAATGAACCATTATCGTTTAAACCACCAACTACATTTCCTGGTGAAGACGTTAATAATGATTTTCTTAAACCGACTCCTGCTAGTGATGGAATTCCTGGTCTAGATTTAGCTGAAAGTAAAGATGAAAAAGAAAATGAAGAAGATGGTCAAGATAACAATAAGAATGTTGAATCAACAGGGAATTCAACTAGTGTTCCTGATTTTGATGTAATATCCAAGAATATTAACACAATATTAGGCGATCAAAAGTTGCTTAATATGTTGTCTATGGTATCTCAAAACCAATCGGTAACGCCATCAAATAACTGTACTGACACACAATCAAGAATATCTGAACAATCCATACCAAACGAAGGAAATCATTCAAATATACAATCATATAATGAACATTCCAATAACAGTTTTGATGAACGTTCAAATCAAGGTGAAATGTTTAATACGTGTGAAAGTGTTAATAATTTCGACGATCAAACGCGTAGTAGTTTTACGTTAGGTCCAAACGATCACGATTATAGACAAGAAAATTTTAACAGAAGTCAGAATAGGTTTAATACTAAAAATAATAGAAATGAAAGTCATTTTAATGATAACATGCCATTAAATCGTAATAATTTTGGTCGTAATGAAATGCCTTTTAGTGGTATTAATAATAGTGCATCACATAACAATCATTTCGAGTCTAATTTTACGAATCAAAATCAATATGGAAATGTAAGTAATACAGAGAGGAGAACATCTTTTAGTGAATTTCGTAATGATAATAATTATCAAAGGAATTATGAAAGTGAAAATCGTACAAACTTTAAAAATAATGATTTCAATCGTGGAAATGCAAATAAACCACAATTTAATGAAACAAACTACGATGATCAATGGAATAGTAATGATTATGAAAAATATAATTCTTATAATGATTATCAAACTCCACCGGATTATGAAGAAAATTTGAAAAATCCAAAAGAAGAGGAAATAAAAGAAGAAGAAATATTGTTTGAACCATCAAATGTGATAGATTATAATCATAAACCTGCAAAACCTGGTAACATAAATTCTATATTAGGACATAATTTGGTATTTATGTGAGGTTTCTATTTTTTTAGCGGACCCTGAAGTGCTTATAGAACCAATACACATGTTTGATTATCGTCACAAGTCTTTAAATCGTATACCGATACCGCAACGTCCAAAGTGGCTTTCAGACACAGTTAAAAATATTCGTGAATTTGATCCATTAGCTTCTAGAATGTATGATAGACGTTTAGATAGTTGGCATGATATTGAAAGGCGTGGTGGCCCAAATTTTCGAGATAATCGTTGGATATCACGAACAGCACCACGAGATAAACCATTTGAAGATCGCCGATTATACAATAGACAACATAATTTACGATCAGAATATAAAATGAATGAATTTGATAATAAAATTAAAAAACCAACATATAGTTCAATACAAAATAATGCAGAACAGGAAAAGAAGAACGAATTTGAAGAGTTGTCTGACGATGAAATGGACTGGAATAATGATTCTGATGCAAATGATCAGGATATAACAAAAAATCATGATAATATCATCTGTAATATAAGTACAAATAAAATTGCAACTGCAAATACAAGTACTGTTTCCATTGAAGAACTTGTTATGCCACCTGGAAGATATAAAAGACCTTCTCGCTTCGTTATTATTTTACGTGGTCCACCTGGTAGTGGAAAAACACATTTAGCCAAGTTAATAAAAGATAAAGAAGTACGTTTCGTTGGAATATTTTGATGTGCATGTCATGTCATATACATATTTGTTTTATTTAGGTGGAATTTGGTGGCTCAGCTCCAAGAATATTGTCATTAGATGACTATTTTATGGTTGAACAAGAAAAAGAAACAGTTGAAGATGGCAAAATTGTTAAAGTGAAAGAAATGGTATATGAATATGAAGCTGAAATGGAACAATCCTACAGATCTTCTTTAATTAAAAGTTTTAAGAAAACTATTACTGATGGATATTTCTCGTTTATTATTGTAGACAATATAAATGATAAATTGAAATATTTTGGGGAAATGTGGAGTTTTGCAAAACATAATGGTTTCCAGGTTTGGCTGAAAAGCATGTGATGATTACATGTATGAAAATATTTGTTTATTTTTATATTAGGTGTACATCTGTCAATTAGAATTAGATAAAGATGTGTGCACCAAACGCAATGTACATAATCGTACTGAAAAGGAAATAGAAAATTGTATATCCGGTTGGGAACAAACACCCAGCCATCATACAATTGTAGATCCAACAACATTTTTACAATCATGTTCAATACCAGATGTTGTAATGGAAGAAGGAAATACTCCAGTAGAAGATGCGAATGATGAAGAGGTAACAGAGGTAAGATAATCACATTAAAGAGATATTTATACTCTTTATAAGTTACTTTATAAGGTAAATGTATTTATAAATGAAATTAATATTATTGACACTTTTAGTAAAAAAATGTGGATAATTTAACACATTTTTTCCACAGCTCGGAAAACAGTTGTTATACTGTTTTGTTTTAATTTTTTTTCACTGAATTTGCATAAAATTTTTTATTTTGTACTAAAAATTTAGTCTCCTACAGGATCAAGTTCGAAGCAAATGGGACAATTTCGACTGTTCTGTTAATAATCTTGGTAAGTTTTCAGTTGCCAACATTTTGGCTTCATATCAATAAAAAAAATATGAAATTAATAAAATTATAATATATAAATAAATTTTATGTAATTGATTTTTTTTACCAGTACACATAATTTACATTTTTATATTTATATAAATATTTAGAAATCACGCACAAAAATTTTGTGTGTTTTCTTGATAAGAAATTGAACCACCCCAAACTTTGGGTTATAATTTTTTAATTTATCTACTATCTAAATATTAAACAATATTTAAAAATTGTATTATTTACCATTATTGATTCATTAATATATTTTCAGTATGAATTTTCTGCTGAAAGCTAACATTTATAATTTTCTAGTATTATATGATGAATTTATTAGAATATTTATTATTTTAATATGTGTTTATTAACATTTGCTGAAAATGGTATATCGTGGTACAACAATTATTATTTAATATTTTGAACATAACATATTGTTTTGTTCAAAATACACATTACAGTTGAATTGTATATTTTTCTACTGTGTTTACTCAACGGCATTCTCCGATCAAAACAAAAACTATACTAGAGTTCGTAATAAAAAAAGAATGTGACGATATTTCGTTTTTGTGTGTGTTATAGCAAAACTCGATGGTGTCAGTAAACCACTTCGACCGTCCCATCAGTCAATGGAACAATACCTCCAACTGGATGATGAATGGGAATCAAAACCCACTAAACCAGGCCAAAAGCGGGTAATTATTGTTTATCTAACATTAAAAACTCAATATCTAAATGGTATTGTGGACAATCTTATATGGATGTATGTAGGTACGGTGGGCTGATATTGAAGAACAGAAACAACAAGCGAAAATGAGGGCTATTGGATTCGTGGTAGGACAAACAAATTGGAATAGGATGATGGATCCAACTTATGGAGAAAGTGCATTGACACAAACAAAATATATTGATAAAATAAAAAGAAATTAGATTTATCTGTATATTAATTTTAATTTATTTTCATTTTGATGTAAGCCAAAATGTTATTAGTAAAATAGAATGAATAAAATATAGTGCTTATTTAAGTACGAACGTTATGGATGTGCGTATTTTTCAACGGGCTTTAGTTTAACTGGTATTTGCGATAATCTACCATAATCGTAATTCTTCTTTAAAATCATCGATGTTTCGGTTGTGCTGCGTGGCTCTTTTTTATCATTTTGTGTTAACGATTCGGTTGCATTATATTCAGGAATACTGGTTTCAGTTTTACGTTTTTCTGCTTCCGCTTCACGAGCTGCCTTTAAACGTGCTTGCATTATAATTATTTGTGGATTCATTTGGTCCATATGTTCTTGAAGACAATTTTGTAATATATTTAGAAAGAATAAAAATGCTAATAGCGTTAATGCAGTTAATGCGATACTATGTTTGCCAGTACCATGGCTAAAATAGGATTTAATTAAATTAAAAAAAATGTAAATGTATGACTATTACTTACGAATGTTCATGACTGTTATGACCATATTTATGGTAGCCGCCGCCAAAATGTGTTCTATCAATTGGTGCTTTAGTAATTGTTGATGTAATATCAAATTTTTCTATATTATTTAGAACTGAAGCTACAGTAGTTGTCATTTTTTTTGAACACAACACACACCAATATAGATAAGAATAAAATGTCGAACTATTTGAAAAATCATCTTATACCCCAGTTAACTGTTTTTTTTTATATACCTATATATAGTTTAAATGTTTCTATAGTGGAAATAAGTGCGGTAATTTAGCTGTTCCCAATGTCACATAATGCGATCAAAAAAGATCATTCTTTTTATACTATCTCAATTAAAAATACTGTTATTAATTATTTTAAATTGCAACAATGTGAAACATCGTGCGGGAATAAAAGTGATTAAAGTGAATTTATGTATTTACAAGTTATTTAACACATTTTATTGTACCCTAATTATATCTTTAAAAAAACTATTACAAAATAACTACATATTTATTTAAAATTTAGAAAATATAAAATTGTAAAGTGAAGTTAATGAAACCATACATTTTTAACACGTATATCATGGCATCACATAAATATTTGAAAAGCTTAGAATATAAATGCAGTCAGTATCTGCAGAATTCGTGAATGAATTATACTTTCAAATATAAATATTATAATTTCGTATAGACTTCTCTATTAAATAATTCGCAAATCAATTTTTTTATGAAGAATTCATGTAAAGATTTTTCTAGTTGAATTCGATTTTAAAATTATATCGAATACAGTGCTACACTGATAAAACGTTGTATGTGTATAGTATTGATCAATAAATGCTGATTATTATTTTTAATCAATTTTGTGTTTTATATTTTCATCATTAGTTGTAGTTTTTAAAAACATTAGAAATACATTGATATTTATTTAAGTGAAAAAGAATACCAAATTAAAGTTCTAAAATATTTAAGAGGGTAACAGTAACGTTTGTATAAAAACGACTGGTTGTTTTAAATATTAGTCGTTTTAAACTCTATTATTTTTGACATGCCAAACTGTCATTAAAAATCTACTTATAAATGCATTTGGAAAATTAATTTGTAATGTAATAGGTGTATAGGGTGTGTTTACACCTGTACACAGTATAGCAATTGAAGCTTATAATTATAAAACAGATAAATTTTGTCCATATTAATGTAGAACTTTTTAATTTTATGTTAAAACGTTTAACAATATGAGAATATTTAAATTGCGGTATTTATACCATAAAAAAAAAAATTCTTTGTGAAAATACATATTAAATATTTTTGAATGTTTAAAATCAAAAATAGAAAAAAACGCTTTTTATAACACGGACGGAATTACTGATAATAGCATTCGGGTAAAGAAAAGCCCAACAATTTTGCTATTAATTACACCCTTTGTTACATAAGTAAATAAACTATGTAATATCAGGGTCAGAATTATACTGTTAAACTTCATAGTGTATAAAGTATTAAATTAGGTACTCGTACATGAAAGAAAACGCACATAATTTAATATAAATTTTTATTCATAAATAATATAACTTACAAAATAATAACAATTATTGTTATTATAAAATATTTTTTTTAATTATAAATTTGGTAATAAATAAACAACATACGGAAAATATCCATTCTGTACATAAAATTTCCATTCATTAACCCCGATCACACTTCTCCATTCACACTATAAACACACGTACTTAATCTTTCAAACAAAAAAGTCAATTACTTTCTAAATGAAATAAAAAAACCACATCCATTTCAATATAGTGTAGTAGTAGCAGCAGTCATCTAATTTCAGTTTTTCTTATTAATAGGCTATAGAAAATGAAAAAACATTTTTTTAATAAATTAAATATTTGATAAACATTTGTGTGACAATTTTTTTTTTGATCTACTTAGATAATTGTAAACTAATAATCGGTCTTCGCTGGGAATGTTTTTAAACTTCATTGCATTCAAGATAAGCTTGATGACAATTATCACCAGATCTGCCTCGTCTGCCAGCTTCATACAACAAATCGAAAGTTGTTGAGCTTGATGTCCGATCCAAGATGAAACTTGCAGCATAACTAAACAGAATAATTATGTTAGTAAATTGCTATTTGGCCAAAGTAAACTAATTGTCCTACCTTCCTAAGTGACAGAAGAGCGAACTTTGACCAATATCGGATGAACATTCGTTGTTAGCTTCGCACATATACTTCTGCATGCATTTACTATCAACTGAGGATAACGACTTTACGTAACCCTTCATCATAGCAATGCTAGCTACAGCGGCGTCACTAATTGAATCTTTTTTACCGATATTTCTGGCAGCTAATGAACGATGTGAGAATGAAGTTTTCAACGCATCCAACAGATTTACAACAATGTTGATAAACTGAAATAGTTATATGTTAATTTTAGTATAAAATCTTTAAGTTTTAACAAGTTTTATATTTACAATTTTAATCCATTCGTTTTAGATACGGATATTTTAATATTAAAAAAAATATATAACAGAATAATTACAAAATGCATTGTGCTTAACATTAAATGATAAAATTTGTGACTAAATACAAATGTTTGGTGATAATTACATACCTCACCAGCTTGTTTAGCCATGGAATTAACTTGTTCTGGGTCCCTTGTTCCCACCACTGCAGATAGTACGGCCGCCAGAATACCCTGTGCAATGCAACCCACTACTAGTGCATTATGTTTTTTTTTATATTTACATAAATATTTGTTTATCTCAAACTATGAAGCAAAAAAGCTGAAAGGCTACTAAATCTTGTTTATATATTAACTCTTTACAAAGCAAAATGATAAATTATATACAAATCTTTCCTCAGTTTTTATTTTTCACATAGTTTTTAAGAAAGTTATCAAAAGATTTTATTTCTCAACTAAAATTTCCATAAACTAAGCTCATCCAGGAAGTTATAAGTCGACTAAATTGAAAATTGTTTTTTATAGAACTTAACTTTCATATGTATTAAAAAGTTTATACAATATTTTTGTTTCTAAGTATTTAGTTTATTATGTAGATAGATTCTAATCGATATATACATTTATCTAAGAACCTTTATCCATCAAGTACCAACCTGCATTGGCGATCCATTGTCTACTTTATCGATTCCTTCGTTGTTGGCTGCGGCGCCACCACCTAAGATGGCTGTAAGGATCTTCAAACCAACAGACAAAAGATTGGCCCATGGAGATGGTGCAATACTGCTGGTGTCATCAATGGCTTCAGACTTGTTTGGACCTTGTTGACCGCCACCCGGATTGAAGATCATTTGCATAAGCATACCTGAAGATCAACAACAACAATTGCACATTTAATATTAGGTAGGATTTAAATGTAATTAACATACTACCTAGAAGATTTGACCAGGAGAAACCGCCTCCACCACTTGATTCGGATATTTGATTAGTTTGAATGTCGTCCAAGTCATCTAGTGCTACTTTTTTGATTGCATTTGGTTTTTCAGCAAATTTTCGTTCTATTCGTTGAGCAGGTAATTGTGGCCCTCTAACCGGAACAAAGCCAGTAGATTGAGGGTATGCTAATGTACTAATTATGGAACTACTTATTAGAAGACCAAATAAGGTCCATCCTATGGTTTGTTGATACATTCTGTAAAATAATTATTCATGTTTTGTAATCGATTAAGTATGGAAATATTTATAAGTTTAGCTTATTTACGCAACCGGCCGTGAAGCGTATAATCTTCAACTTGACCAAGCTTTCCGGTATTTTAAATAATTTTTAATATTAATGTACAGACGCCTTAAAATGTTACAAACGAATTTTTAATCCGTTAATTTGCGTTACTGTTAGATTTTTTCACATATGTTTTTTTTTGCATGTTAGTACAAAACAAACAAGTTTGTCGTGTCACGACATTCATCGCTGTACATATAATGTGGGTACTTAGTTTATATGTAGTTTGCGGGCCAAATAACGGTACGTTTATAATATAAACGTTTGTTAAGTAGTACAAGGTCTTGTTTACCATCAGTGCCCTGCAAATCCTATTTGGATCAGACATTCAAGTTATGTGCAAATGTGGATCATAATTTTTTGTTTCCGGTAAAATCGTTTCGATATAATTAATAATGATTAGAAAAATTTGAAGAAAGTTTATCGAAATAATTAATTTAAAATATTATAAAAAGTACACCAAGATATCAAATGTAATTAAGTAATAGAATTTTTAGAGAAAATCTTGTCTCTTGAAATTTAATTACTTATAAAAGAAAATAAATTTCATCAGTATTGGTCGTCGTTCCACTTTAGAAATTATCATCGTCTTCATACAGACACAATTCAACAAAACTTTCTATGCTGTAATTTCTCGAGCATTATGTGATTTCATGAATTTTATACATTAGAATCATTTTTAAAACAATTGCAATCATATTACATATTATACGTATTATGTGTACACGTATATTTGTGTTGAATAAAAAGTAATTAGTTCAATTGTTTTCATTATTGTTCCTAAATTTTACAATAAATATTGTTTTGTGTTTAGATTATTACTGTTGGTATTGTTCGTGACTTCCTTACATATTGTTTTAAATTGTAAAACAATTCAACAAAACTAAAAAGCACGACATGACTATGACTGTTTATAACAACTCTAGAAATTACTCGTACACATGAACATTTCAAATAATTCTACTTCAATTAAATAAAATGAATTAGAAATATTCTTGTTTGCTCAAGAATAAGTATGCATGAGTATATCATCAATTAAAAAAAAACTGTCCAGTTATTAATTCACCCGAATTGTTATAAAAAAAATAATAAAATCAATAAAACCATATGCATTCGCTGCTTACTGAAATCAATAAAAGATAAATATTTAATAAACGTAATTCTTTTAATATAATCTTATCGTTTATCATAACGGCAATTATTGCAGTTCGTTTACCTATTCCAGGATCATTAACGATGTTATATGTTTTATTTACGAGTATATAATTAAGATATACAGCAGAATATGAAAAATTAACGAATTAATAAGAATAATAATTCAATAAAAATCTATACGATTTTTATTGTATTAAAATAACTGTAATAAAGTATTTGTAATAAGAGGTAAGTATAATTTGATTAGAAATAATTATTTATAAATGTTTGAATAAAATTATGACTTCTTTGTGATATTATCATGAGCAACGATTTAATTAAAGTACAACTAGCGGAAACGTATGTATTAAATATAGCATAAAACTTAATTTTTAAATTTCAAAATCGAAACTCAAAGATGAATTTCTAAAATATTTGACTCTCATCAAAAGCACTCTGAGGAAGAATTTTGCAAAAGCTAATTAAAAATATCTGGATTAATTTAGGTTGTTGCACTTTGCGTCATCTTATACTCATTTCTACTGGCTTTGACCAATGACCTACTAGTGAACCAGTATATGACCCACTTCTTTTTGATAAAAATTTGACGTCATTCAAGCTTGAAAATTGTATCCGGAATTGCATGTAGACATCAGAAATGTGTACAATTTTCTTTTAGTAAATTAGATTGTTTCAGACACTACATAATTTATTTTATAAGAAGTAGAAATATGTTGCGGTCAAATATTTTTACGTTTTCAGTACTGTTGTACAGTTATTTGAAATTTTTAAAGAAAATTACTTTAATATTAAAACCAGAATAGATTTTGATAAATGAGTTTACTAAATTTTAGTAAATTTACATTCATTGACCGCTACTTTTTGGTGGCTATTTAATACATTTCCAATAATAATGCTTGCATTTTTATGTAAATATGAAAAACTACTTTCTAGTAGTACATATTAGATATATCAGTTTCCTATTGAAACAAAAAATTTACCTTACTAAAAATATTTTCACTAAATCACAGTCACAGACAGACACTTAAACAGGTAGACATCCACCTAAAAGATAACAACTGCAAATGATTCTTCAGCTACCTTGAACTTGTGTATATATATGGTGACCCACTTACCTGTGATAGGTAAGAACTAAGAGTACTTGCTGTAAGAGTGGTAGAAGACCTAACAAGATACAGTAATTTTGTTGGTTGTTAACAATTTTTCGAATTCCAACCGATTATTGGGAAATGCTATTGAAGAAGTTAACATTTTTGTCAAATAACATTATCTTCATTATATGTGTTGAAAACGTCCTTTTGAATCAGTATATAGTCGTTACTGGTTTAAATGTTTATGGAAATATTAGCTGGATATTTTTGGGTATTATTTTGATTATCTTTTCTGATTTAATATATAAATTTGAAAATAATTTTTTTTCTTAGAATGTCACTTTCTATTGCTTCTCGAATATATTTTGAGATTCTGCAAAATGGATACTTTCCTATTTTTAAGACTATGATGGTTTTACATTCTAATTTTACTCATTTATTATAGGTATATATGACTATGCATACACTTTTAAATATTTATATGTATAACAGGTTACTAAAGATTAATTTCTTCTTAGTTTAAAACGTATAAAATGCTGAAATGTTTTAATTTTTTATTATTAGATAATAATACCTAATGGACAATTTTATTTAAGAAATGAGAAGGGGATACATATTTAATTAGTTAAATATTCCAATTCATATTATATGTATGTAGTTTTCTGGAAATTATTCATACGACATGTAAATTCTAAAATTACCTAAATATTTCACAAATTTTCAGGTTTTGTGCCATTTACAATTAAGTCCACTGAAGTCACTTAAAATATCTATTACAAACAAATATTTGTATGTACGAGTACTTATTTATTAAAAACTCAAACATAATAATCTAACGGATATTTGTTCGAGTGATGAAGTTTGTATTTGGAATTTGTAACAAATTTAAGTTGGTTATTATTTTTCAAAATATCTAATTATTCCATTAATAATAGAGTAAGTAGTTAAATACATATACTTTACTCATTTGTACTCACTTAAACAAAATATTTATAATCTGACCTTGTTTACTTAATTGGTATAAAACCTGTACACCAGTTACACTTCTGCTTTTACATAACTGCACATTGGTCCAAAATAATAATTCTTGATTGTATTAATTTTAGTGTTAATTTTTATATTTTGTTTGAAAAAACAAAATATTATATAAATGGAGTTTTTGTCCGTAGTGGTCGCCGTACGCCGTCGCCGCCGCCGTACGCAAATTTTTTAAGCACGATAACTCACGACAGAATAGAGCTATAAGGCTGAAATTTTGTATACATGTTGTTCTTATATAAATGAAGAACCCTATTGAAAATGGGCTTGATCGGTGGGGCCAAAAGGGCGTTAACTGCCGCTGAAGGTAAAGAGTCGAAAATTTTATAAGCACGATAACTCACGGCAGAATAGGGCTATAAAGCTGAAATTTTGTATACATGTTACTCTTATATAAATGAAGTTCCCTATTGAAAATGAGCTTGAACGGTGCGACCAAAAGGGCGTTAGCTACCGCTGAAGTTGAAAATTTTGTAAGCACGATAACTCATGACAGAATAGAGCTATAAAGCTGAAATTTTGTATTTATGTTGTCCTTATACAAATGAAATTCCCTATTAAAAATGGGCTAGATCAG
>SSSI01007934.1:0-17040 GCA_004796505.1 Oryzaephilus surinamensis | reverse complement strand
GCACACATTTGTACCAAATTTGAACGAAAACGGCCGCCCCCAACTATATTTTTTATTGGTGGGGTGGAATCACACCCCGGGAACATTTTATTTTGCATGTTAATATACTGTTTAAAAAATCTTATTTAATAGGAAATTTAATAAGGAAACTTTTGTGTCTCCCGAAATTTTTCGTTTAAATGAGTCGTCTTTAAAAAAAATGCGAAAAACTTAACACATGTCATCAATAAATCGACAAAATAATTACCAGTTTTTTGAAATTCGATTTATTGATGACACGTGTTAGGTTTTTCGCATTTTTTTTAAAAACGACTCATTTAAACGAAAAATTTCAAGAGACACAAAAGTTTCCTTATTAAATTTCCTATTAAATAAGATTTTTTATACAGTATATTAGCAGGCATATCTCTAATATTTCCAAAAATACTTTTTTTCTTAAAATGTACTCAGGAATAACCTCTTAAAATTGTCCACGTTATTCTGGAACACCCCGTATACTTATTATGTGTTTGTTTTGTGCTGTTTTTATGTTAATTTTTTTGCATGTTCATTGTATCATCCAGCAGACAGACGAAGATCCATTGTTGAGGGTAAGTAAATGCTTCCTTCGCTAAATGTTTCCTATTGTTTTTTTTTTTAAAGCTGTGAACTAACTTTTGTATTTTATTTTAGTCGGATACTCACAACCCATTCGATTGTCAGTCATTACTGACGAATGGGCTCTTCAACGGTCTATGCTCCGCTGACCAAAATTCCACACAAACCAGTGGCGATGACGACCCGGAAGACTCAAGAATTGAATTGGAGGATTTGAGAAGGCAGGTGTTGTTCCTGCAAGGTCAACTGGAAGACAAAGAGAAAATGGTGCACGATTTACAAGAACAAATGATTAAATTAAGTACTGATACGTATACTTCGAATTCGGCGCCAGCTTCCACTATTGGTTGCGAAAACAATAATGTTTGCAATGCTGCCACACAAACAGAAAGGGTAAATAAACTGTTTTCACATATAATTTGATTTTAACGTTCACTTCTGTTCAAGATAAGGCCAATTTCTGCGGGTCCATCGCTTCTAAATGGTTCATCCACAGAAGGGAATGCCGGTTCGTTAGTCAGGTAAGAAGAATTTGATTAGTTTAATGCACAATTTATGTTTACACGTGAAATTTATTTGAAATAAAATTTGTTTATGCTGCTCCATTTGATTGACTGGGACAGTTTTAGGATTGGGAAGGTAGTGTTTGCTGATCTACTGTTTGGTGTGATTGTGTTGTGTGCTGTGAACTTATTGTGCCTTTTAAATCTTTTATACACATGCACTAGTTGCTGTTTAAACGTCTTAGAGTCCTAATAAATGTCCTAACAATTTTTAAATGTGCAATATTTTCTAGTCCATTGACAATAAATTCATTTGTTACGTATTTGATGTGATACTAAAAAGGGTTTAACTAAACAATGCATATATCTATGGCCTAAATTTATTTTTTAAAAATATATTGTACCCTTTAGTATTTTTGTGCCTATAGCATTACTTGTAATAGTTTTCATTTATTTTTCCATGCTTCTTGTAGGATTTTCGGGTAAGACATAAAGGATTTAAAAGAATATATATAAGTTCACAAAACGTATTAGAAAATTTTTATACTACAGTGATTTTATTGTTTCAGTGCGACTGAAACGACTGCTCGTAGATCACGACCACCGATACAATCGGATTCTGGATCATCTAAACGGACTCCATCGAGATTGTGGCGTAAACCTGGCGAACCACCATCGCCACAACGTTATGCCACAAATTCGTCGTCATCGGCAATTCCAAAACGAGCAAATAGTCGATCTAGAACGCCTTCCACTCCTTCGTGATAAGTTTGAATAAATAATGTAGGTTTGTTAATGTAATATATAATCAAAGTGGAATATTTTTAAAAAGTATACTTGTAAAAGAAGTACTTAAAAAGCTATTTATACTTAATCTAAATTTGTTGTTTGTTTGATGTACTTCTTTTATAATTCCAAAAGATTGTAGGTATTTTTGTATATAGTAATTAAGTGAACTAATTTTGACTGTGATTTGTTTTATTCATTTGTACAGTTTATAACTAAATTTATACAATGTATTTATTTTATTTTATTCAATTCGAACTGTGTTGTATTATTTACGTAAATTTTTGATTTAATTTGAAAACGAAATTCTCATGTTAGTTAATTTATTATTTGAAAAAGACATGTCCTAATATAAAGATAATATTTATAACTTTTGTGCAATATAATCTTGTTGCCCTTTCCTAAGTATTACTAGAGCAAATTTAGATTGTAATAAAAATTCAATAAAATGAAACATTATACAATAATTCGGCATCTCTTTGTTAATCTTCCATTCCTATTTCAATAAACTTGTTTTTTACTCAATTGAAAAGTTTATGGAAATATTGTGTTAAATGAAACAACTTTCATGTATAAATAAAACTGTATTTATATTACATGAAATAAATAACCAATAACATAACTTGAAACTGTACAAACAGCTGAATATTACGTGCAAGCTTATGGAATCGTATATTGTTAACATTAAAAAAGAAACAGATTTTATTCTCTTTGTTGAAAAATATATAACAAAATGTGCGTATTTGAGTTTCTGCGTTAAAAATTTAATATATATCTTAAGTGGGGAATAAAAACGCTAGACAATTAAAAAGGAAAACCTCTGAATTTCTTTTCCTTTTGCTGTTTTAATAACTTCAGTGACTAGTATAGACATAGATCGAAATTCGGATAAAATTCACTGTCTTAAAATTGATTTGATTATATTTATTGATTCTTTTGATATAAATGAGACACGTACGTTAATTTGATGGGTCTATTAATATTAGGATAACAAATTACAAATTTTACAATTGACTTTTAACAATTTCTCGTAAAAATAGATGTACGTCTGAACTTGTTTTACATTCTTTGATGATATATATGTATAATTAGGTAATATTTACAATAAAAAATTAATTCAAACAAAACTATACTGTAGGACTAGGTCACTTTAAAATTTTCATTCATTGGTCCAATAAATCACTGGTAATTTAAGCAATTAAAAAAAGAGTCCACTGCCAGCAAAGCTTATTTTGTATAAAGGAACAGTCTTGAAACATTTCTTATCCATATTACAAAAAATAATACATATAATTTCATTAAGTAACCGCTATACTCTTTTATATTAAATAATTGAAAAACAAAAAAACAATTCGTATAATAATCACACCCAACACATTTTTAATTATGAAAATACAGTCCACAAGGTATCACATATGGTACACAAATATTTGCGTCTTTATATTATATATTTTGTTTTCACATAAAAATCGACTAGTGTAAATAGAATTATTTATATAGTGTTCTGAATAATAATGAAACTTTTGGTTTAAACATTAAGATCGGCCATCATTTTCCTAAAATCGGCCAAGGTATTGTAGTCGGGATCTAAGTCTATGTCGGCGAAATCCCTTTTCGAATCGGACTTGACAAAACTAGGATTATATCGGCTCAACGACAGTGGACAAGGCAGAAGTTCTGGCATCACGGAATGGTGTGTGATCAGCGAGGTCAGTGTTGTAAATTCCTTTGTAAAGCCCTGCAAAATTACGATAAACAATGAAAGAAACAACAAAAAACATCAAATCTGATGGAATTATTTATCAAACGTACTGTTTGTATGCATTGTTGTAATATCAAATCATTTAATTACAAGATAAGCTATCCCTTATGTCCTCTCGACCTATCACATTAGCTTTAATATGGAACATACACGGTTGGAAACCGTTATTGATAACCACCAAAGATATATTTACCCACTAAGAGTAATCAACGTGAATAGAGGCATTGTACTTTATCGTCAACCCTTCAGAATTGCAAAAGCTGATTGACAATTCAATCAGAAGAGTGTATGTGTGGGTTTGTATCACATACCTAAATAATATATACCGACGAAGTGAGATGTCCGACCGGGCTAAACAGTGGGTCCACCATTTTTATGCCCTTAGTGTATTTTTTAGTGAATTTCATATCTTGCAATTGGCATATAAAGTGCGCAAAATTCAAAAATAAATTGTGTCAATTTATTTATGTCACTGACAATTTATGTTAATTGTCACAATTTAGTTATAAATTTAGTTACAACCGCTAAATCAGATTTGCGTATTAAAATTCTAGCTTTTCAATTCAGTTTATTAAAGACATACGTTTACATACTATATTTATCGAATATTTAAACATCGCCGAAAACGTATGTCAGAAAATGGCAAATAGAAAACCGCTTTTAGGTCACTTTACACTAAAGGCATAAAAATAGCGACGTTTTCTATCTCTTTTTACTGGTCTAGTTTTTAATGTGATTTTAGTAAGGTTGGAGCGGTATATATTATATAGGTATGTGGATTGTATTGAGAAACTTAACAAAAATAGACAACCCCTTCTGATACATGATATGTATTCGTAGGAAATTACCTTAATTTTGTAGCCTTTATTTGTCCGTACTATAAGGTAGTGTGCAATGCCAGTTGGTTGAAAACTTCTAGGCACACGCAATGAAAGAGCAAAACATCCTGGTTTACTAGTGCTTTCTCTAACCATAAACGCTCCAACTGGTTCCTGTGCCAAAATTTCCAAAGCAATTTCCCGTGGAATGCCGGCTTGAAACCAGGGCGCTAGCCGTAATTCACCTTCTTCTTTATTATTTAATGAATCGGTCCGTTCAGGCAATGGCGGTGGTGTTGGTGTAAATCCGAGCAATGTACTTTCAGTGCCAGTTTGTGGACATGAACTCGAACTGCTCGAACTAATTTGTGATATCCGTTTCGATTTGAATTCTTGGTCAGTGTTGTGGGCCGGCGACGATTGCAACAATCGATTGTTGTCAATTTCTATGTGTTTATTTAAATTCGAATTGATGTTTTCCACGATTTCGTTTCGCAAATGATCGATATTCGATTTGTGGTGTTTGTTGTCATTTTCATTAGTCTCGTTCACGTAGCCGCCCGACAAAGGCCTATTTGTTGGACTACCGGGCGTACTACTTGTATTACTATCACTAACCAACGGACAACTGTCCTCATCATTATGATTATTGCCAGTTAAACCCATGGCTATTCGTTTAATTAGTGGCGGTTTTTCAGTCATTCTTTTGTACGAGTTCATTTCCGTTGGTGAATTACTTTCATCACTACTAGGCGTACTTTGTTGTGATTGAGATTTTGTTATTGTCGTCTCTGTTGGACCGAGAACATTGTATTTGTGTGTTGGTTTTAAACCGGGAATTGAACTTGGCGGCGCTAATCTTAGGGCGGATGTGTCTGGATTCGTCAGTTGAACATCCATCTCGGCAGTGGACTGATGATTGTTCTGTTGATGGGGCGATTTGTCTTTCTTCAGAGCCACAGATAATTCCTTCGTCTGTAACAAATATATAGAAACGTTAAAAAAAAACTAGGAAACTTTTGAAGCCTTGACGTTTGTTAATAATATGCTAGATTCTTTTAAAATGATAAAAAGACACGTTCATGTTATACAACAATAAATTATCCGGCTGTGGGGAGAAACCCTACATTTTTTTTCGTTTTAATTACCATAATAATGTATACTGGTATAATATAGAATATTTTTCAGAAATAAGACTCCTTTTCAACTATGTTGTAAGTATATTTGAAAAGTTTTTTAAAACAACTTAAATTGCTTACCCAAAGAACTTTATCTGTTTGAGTTTGATCCAATTGTGATGCAATTACGTCTTGGAAACTGGGCTGTTTTTGCAGCTGTGCCGCGTAAGCCATCCTAAATGCATTTCCAACAATCGAGTTTATTTCTTCGGCCTGCAATAAAGCAAATTAAATTTTTAAACATACCTCTATATACTTATAAAATGAAGATTCTTTAAATAAGTTATAAAAATTTTATATGCCAGTATTTTGCAGTCACGTTGTATAGTTTTCGTTTCGAAAAGCACACGCTCGTCACATTATTCAGTTGTTAAATAATTAAATACACATTCCATTTTGTAATACAAACTGTTTACGAAGGTGTAAGGGAGAATGTGCACGGTCAACACAAAAGCTGGAATAAGGAAAAAATATGGTGGAAACGACAATTTTTTGCAAAGAGTAAAAGATAAGCCATTCTATGAGTGGCATTTATGAAACTGGAGTCCGAGTTTGTTCAGTAATATTGGCATATCATATATACACAAGAATGTGGCCCTTTGTTTGCATTGCATATATGTATATGTATATAATGTGGAGATGTGCAAACTAATATGGCGTGCTGAATTTTTCTTTACCATCTCCAATTTATCACTTGACCGCACGTGATGTCTTCTAGTCGAGAACATCTTCGATTACTTGTGATTAATGGAGCTTGTTTAGGAAAGAAAACTCTTGCTAAGAGCTACCAACATGACTATATATATACTCGAATATAAAAACGGAGTCGCATCAGGGTGAAAAATAATATCGATGGACATTTCAAAAAAAAAAACACCAATTTTCAGATTTAAGAAAAAATCCACTCTTCATTTATCATTCCAAAACAAAAATAAAAAATATAAAACCTCGTACAGATTGTGAAACTGTTACATTAAACCGAAAGCTTTAAAAAATAATATAATTTCGTGGTAATATAATTATTTATTGCACGCTATTTGCAATTTCCCGTTTAATGCTTCATCAAAACTGTTATTTTTAAAGCTTAAAACCAACACCAACTATCATTTACAATTCATTAAGGGCCATTTTCTATTTTTCGTATGTTAAATGGAGCTTACATAATGTGGAAACATCAATAAACGTCTTGCAAAGTTAAATTAATGTGGTGTAGAACCATGTAATACATTTTTTCTCTTTCCTATATACTTTGCATGCATTTTTTTCGGAAAAATAAAAGAAAAGCCTCTACAACATTCGTCTTTTGAAATTGTTTTTTATAAATTATGTGTACGGAAAATGTTTTTTATGTAAATAATATTATTTTTATATAAATTCTTGATGTAACACCGTATCGGAACAATTTTCTTTCGTACGCGGTTCGCCGGTAGGTGGTAATATGGTAAACGTTGTGAAGCGACGAAAATGCAAGCCTCAACATTATTATGATATATTGTTACCTGTGGGATTGCGCTACCTGGTGATGACACTTACACAATGAAGATATATAAGTAGGTAGTGAAAATAACATTGTGGTTCGTCTACTAAACACACTAAGAGCTTTATTGAATTACTTTGTATTTTATCATGCAGTAATTAAATTTAATCGACGCTGCCAAAACACAATTTCTAAACTACGACTATATGAATATTATTATGTATTTGTTTTTGTGTTTTAAATAAATA
The DNA here is from genome assembly GCA_004796505.1 of Oryzaephilus surinamensis. Classification (NCBI taxonomy): domain Eukaryota; kingdom Metazoa; phylum Arthropoda; class Insecta; order Coleoptera; family Silvanidae; genus Oryzaephilus; species Oryzaephilus surinamensis. The sequence goes on along the minus strand of SSSI01007934.1, from coordinate 9,671 downwards.
TTTTGCGCTAAAAGTTAATATGACGTTTAATACAATTAGTTTTATTGCATTTGCTACACGTGTAGAGACACTAATAAATTAAAAGGAACATGCAAGTTTTAATACATAAAATTCAAAAATAGAATCCTATCTACCTACACACATTGTAACGGCGGATGTAATATTTATTTTTCAAACACTTACAAAGATTAGCATCGTTTGTGAATAAATCAAAGGGATTCTTTAACTCAATGAAATTATTATATTTAATACAAATGTGTAATCTGGTAATGTATATCTAAATTTAAGATTCAAATTCTTAATCCAAGTCCACACTTTAATCATACCACTTCGTGATCTAAAATTACTTCCTCTTAAATGTGAGAGTGAGACAGGAGGCCAATCAAATTGCTCATTAAATGATAAGGTTTAATATCCTGAATTAGGGCTGATGACTGGAAAACTAAAAGAAGCTTATAAAGCTAGCTTTCCTACTCTTCTGTACTTTCTCCATGTACAAAAAGTGAAGAAAAGCTTAGTAATCAACAACTTACATTTTAAGTAAATATTTTATTTAATATGTTGTAGAAATTACGAGTTTGTCTTTGAAAATTTTTCAATAAATTTTTGTTTGTAGAGAAAAACTAACAAACTATAATACACACACAATTTCCGTTACAAAATTTAATTATAGATTTTGTAATAATCTGCATGAAACGCATTTTACAGGATGTATTTGTTTTTGCTATTCTCGTAAAAGATAATTGTTTTTAATGAAACATTCATTATCTATTATAAAGTGCTTTTTCATATGTAAGCAGAATGGCGTGAGAATCTCATACATATTGAAAAAAGAACAGTCTCTTCTTTAATAAAAATAATATGTTGGCGCATCTTAATCAATCAAAATGTATGTGTATAAACCACTTGAAATGTATCCGGCCTGCTCTTAATAAATAATTAATGATCATGTTGTCTAGAGATAGAATATACGCCAGTGAATATTAGTGAATAAATATTTTTTTAAAAATAAACCGGCGACATTACGGTCTGAAAAACTTTTGAAAAACTGTATACTTTTCATCGAACACAGTTTTTGTTTAATTATTAAAGTAGCCACAGCTCGTTATACTAATTAACGACTTGGCTTGTTCTTATCCAAATGAAACCCGGTTTGCCTTACTAAAACTGGCGAAATTCTATTTATTTCATTATGGTACTTTGCTTTAATTTTATTTCCTCTACCTCTTGAGACCGCCCCCACAATTTATTTAGCAAATGAAGTGGTTAATCAAAGGGCCTTTTAAAACACTTTTTATTATTTATTCTGGTGACATTACTAAGTAGAAAAATGTGTACACAACTCAAAGCCAAACTTGAATTCAATTCAATTAGATTATATACTGCGTAAATTTTTATGGACAAACTTTTCGTATGTACGAAACTACGACAAGTTTGTTAAAAAATTTGGTAAACGGCCAAGAAATCTCATAAAAATTTTGGCAAGTATTATTGTACGTTAATTTATAACGTTTTGCAACAAAAAGAAATAAAAATCTTTCTATCATAAAATATAAGCAAAAAAATGGTAGAAAGCTAGCTTTTCCATCAACTGGTATATAATGTTGAGACGGGAATTGTTGTAAATTCATGATTTGAAACCAATACGGCCTAATTCTATTATCTGCGTTTAGGGGTGAATTCGATGTGTGTTTGTGTTTGTTTTGGTAGGATAAACGCAAAATCAAATAGAGTAGTTTTCCAAGTGAATGCTGTTTCATGTTCAGTGATTTCTGACTGACGGCAACACGCAGCATCCATTATCCACCTGGTGATGCCCTTTGCCTTTTCGTGATCACATGCCAATCATACAATATACATATATTTGTTCAAAGTAAGATAACGTTGCTTGTCTGTTTAACTGTAATTAACTCGAACGTACGCCACTGATTAATTTAAATGGACTTTTTGTGCCCGTACTATACATTTTCATATTGAATTAAGGGAACTTAATAAATAATAGAAAAAAGATTGCCTGATAAATATATCAAACATATAATAGTGGAAAGCGATTGCGTGGTCAACAAATTTAATAACTTATGAATTCAATGGCCAAAAACGAAATAAATTCTTGGTATCTAATAATAAAAGGGAACTATTTGACCACTCGCTTATTTCTCACAATTCATTTTTGCTGTAACAGTCGTCGTTTACGTTTCACCCCCAGCCCCAAAAACGGTCTAATATGACTGTAATAAATAATAAATATCAGCATGCCATTTCTATACTAACCGCACTTGACTTCGACATAAAATTTGGGGGATTTTCTTCCTAGATAATAATAATAGGACAAGCATCGCAAAAAAATTATATACTATGTAATATTTTCATTACAAAATAATGTTACGTCTATGATTGCAGGAAATTATAAAATTATTATTCATGATGGTATGATGTTTAAAGTTTCTTTTTTAATATAGTTACATTAATAAAAGTATTTTCTTTTATAATAAACATACACACAGTATAATTAACTTATATTAATGCAAAAGTATAATTATTTAAATGACATACAGTGAACCAGTTGATTTTTAAATGAAATTGTCATTGCTATCCGGTTGGAAATTGCTTTAGTTTTCATTAGACGAGAATTTATATATGTATTTCATTAGCGAAATTCATTGATATTGCAGGTAAATGAAGCAGGAGAGAGCAAAAAACAAGAACATCATTATTTTTAAGTTGAAAATATTTGTTATTACAATCAATTTAATAATAATGGCTTATGAATTTATAATATTGCAAGTGACCACACGAAGAATGTATAATAATATACTGGTATGTATTTGTATGTGTTCTTTCCAATTGATGGACGCAAGTTTCGCATTTTGAGTTTATGACAAGAGACCCATTCGACCCGTTCACGACATTCCTTTACTTCAATATAGTTTTATGACTGGTCCATGGGATTGCAGCATCTGCAATGTCCTTTCGCTTCGAGTATTTCGTCTTTTCAGTCGCAGTACACAAACAGGACCGCAATCAGCACATCACTCTCTGAGACACCATTAAACTTTCATCGAAATACTGTTAATTCCGGCATATGTTAACGCGCTACATTCATTTTTTTGTCACAACACCAACAATGTTTTGTAAAAATGAATAATTTATCAAGGGCCGCAATTTGGCGATTTTCTTCTTAAATAAATCTGCTACTAGCCTGTATCACTATTCAAATTTTTATTTAAGGATAAAGAAATAAAGTTTTTGTTGGTTGGACAGGTCAGAATTTTTCTATTACAAGAGTATTCTTGAAACTGCTTTCGTTTCATATTATAAATTGGCCTGAGAAGAGATTCATAGTAATATTTTTCATTCTTGATATGAATATGTATAGTTTTTATCATTTTACGAGTGTCATCTAGTCATTTATATACATATAAGAGTAAATTACTTTGTATATAACTATTGAACATTCTTTGACTTCATAATTGTTCCACTTGAGAGAATCTAGACAATTTTATTGCATAGTTATTGCATTACTTTTATTATTTTTCTTAAGTGCTATTCAACACAGATATGTAATTTTTCTATTTGCTGATAAATTGATATGTATAATGATGTATTTGAATAAAATGGAGCACATTGTTAGCAAAATAGGAATCAAACCAATTTTAACTTGATTATAAAATACATGGAACGCCGCTTTAGGCTATTGTAAAATTCCCATTTGGATAAATATTCAAATTTAATATTTAATAAAAATATGTATGTGGTGTGTGTTTGCTTTTTAAGGCCCCACCGTTTTGTAAATTCCACTTCCTGTATGCTACATAATTAATTTAATTGATAACATCGCATAATAGAGCCCCAATTAAATATTTGATGTTTGGAAAATATAATATACCCACATGTATTTTTTATAAAACTTTCAAAATAATTTAATTGCCATTAAAATGTATACACGATAAACAATTGTATATGATAAACGAAAATATTTGATGTTTGGAAAATATAATATACCCATGCACATGTATTTTTTATAAAACTTTCAAAATAATTTAATTGCCATTAAAATTTAAACACGATAAACAATTGTATATGATAAACGAAAACAGAATATTCGTGTCTTATTAAAATGGGATCATTTTTACTCAGAAAGGCCACGATTGTAATTGTTTATTTGCTTTGAGTTCACATCAGGCACACCATTTGAATAAAATAATTTTTTCTTATTGTACAGTTAATCGATTTAATTTTATTGACATAAAATATACCGTTCATACAAAGACCTTATAACGTGTTAATGGAAATTTATTTAACTTCCTACATAATTGCATAATACTGCAAACAAATGGTTAGCTACCATATGCTAAATTGTAGAAATTCTTCCTATATCGAAGAAACTAAAAACGTCCCAGTTAAAACAACAGATGCAAGAATGATACAAGAATGTATACTTGATTATGTTCAATTATTTGCTACTGTTACACATTTACATCTATTATAATTTATAGTTGTTCTATTTGACTTTAAATGCTTGTATGTTTTGCTTTTCGATGTGTATCTATTGATCTGAATGTCAACTACATTTCCATCGAATCATTTCCCTAACATCGAGATATATCATGACAAATGGACCATTCAAGCATTCTTGTCATCATCAAGTATTAACTGGTTAGCGGTTACTATCGGGTTACGTACAATTTTAGCGTCAAATAAATAATCTTATAATAAATTCAACAAATCCAGCCACACAGACAGAAAGTTTAGTTCATTAGCGAAAGAATGTAAACAAGAAGATTTTTTTTAAATCTCAGATGAAATGTTTGTTACATGAAAACTATGTGAACGTACTTCAGTATACAAGGTGCATTATTATATCTATGTATAGTACGGGAAATTTAACCCTCGTCTCAAAGTCAGTTTACGGAACATTTCCGTGATCCATTCACACTTCGTGGACACTTTGAAAGTTTAAGATAAAGCTTTTAACAGTTCATCACGACATAATAGGTAGTACAACAATGAGCATACAAACATTGCATTTGGTGGCTTAGTGTTTCAAAAGGCTATTCAAATAGTAAATCATCGTACATTGTTTTATCGAACTTTATTCAAACTAAAATTTTCGTAACAAGCCAGTTTAAAAAAACCAGTGAGAGAATTTCTTACGAAAACTTCAGACAATTGTCTTATCTGCGACTATTTTCCAGTTTTAACATATAATTTTCCACCTATTTAAAGTTTCTGCTATCTCTATTGGATTTTTCGCTGGTGGAACAATTCTGCAAGTTGAAATTTAGATGTGTAACTGATAGTTGCGCTACTTAAATTCGCGATAAATTTATTTGGGCGAAATCAATTTGTGGGCCAAAAGGGAGATGAATATCACCGGTTGTAATAAATTCGATTTTACGGTTTTCGGTATATGGAAATGAAAGGAATGTGTTTCGCAGAGCTGAGTGGGAGTCATTCTCGTTCCTATGAGATTGTTGTAGATCTCTTGTGGAGTTTCCTTACGCTACCTGGTTCGGAATGTGGAGAATGTTGTACCGTCCACGCCTCAGTGCAACTGAGAGAAGACCATTATATCGCTGGACCATATATACGAGTATTCACATTCAAAATATTAACTACCTACCACTGAACCAGAGGTACATACTTCCGAAAAGATTACATAATGCCACTCACAGGTTGATACATCTAACCAAAATTACTTTTAGAACAAATTTTTAGATAATCTTTTTCATTGTTTGCGAAATATTATGCCTAATGCAGTCTAGTTTGTTTAATGCACGCAGAATTATAATTTCAGTGGCTGGTTAAGTCTATCTTTACACTTTTTATTTGTTGAGTTACATATAAAACCACTCAAAAGTCTTTCCATTCACATGAATAAATTAAGAGCAGCTGGGAGATCTTCAGTCATTAACATTCTCTTCCCGATAACACATATATAAAGTGAATACACACATATTTTCAGGAATTTATTACAAAAATTCAATTTGCAACAGGCAAATATGCCTGTTTCCAACGATAATCCAAATTGAATAGAAGATTCTCTTACGAAATTGTAGTAACAGTAAATTGGAGGAAGTAGGTGGGTTCACAGACTGTTTATTTAAATTTTAGATAGATTATAATTAAATAATTTCTTTGTTTAATGGGAATAATTGTATTTTATTATCGTATAAAGCTATTCATTAGTTTAGATGGAAAACGATTCTGAAAAACGCACCCTTTTGTCTTTTCGAGTAATAATTTCAATTTGGTACATTGAAATTAAATTTAAAACTTGTTAAGCGAATCAGTAGCGATTCCAAAAAGGAAACTAACGAAAAATTCTAGCAACAATTATATCAAGTGTTTTATATACGAGTATGAGGGTGGAAAGAGAAGCGACTCAGGTGGAATATTGCAAACAAGAGATTAAGCCGACTGTAAAGTATTTGATTAGGAAAATTGATGAAATCGAGCTGGATCCCAACGACAGCTGTCGATTTCCACGATTATGCATCAAACATATAAGGATTTCTTTGGAGAACATCAAAGAAGCCGAAAGAACGATGTGGAAAAGGAATTGAGAAAAGTGTTAAAGAATCTTATTAAGTAAATGAATTTTCGAAAATTTTTTCTCGTATTTGAAAATCGCACACACATTATATTATAAAAGTTTTTCCCTTAAAATGTATTATTAAAATTCATTAAGCATGTTCAGGAAAAAATTCACGACGACACGTTCCTGGCCCAACGAAACGTTCGTGGTTTTATTTAATTCAGAATCTTCGTACAAATGCAAATCACTTTCAGGATACATTTTTGGCTATTGTCTGTTTCACACCGCAAAATTTAATGTTTATAAAAGAGAAACATAACACCACACTTTTCTACGCTTCGTATATTACATTATCTGGTTACTAACTAGAACAATGACTTCTACAATGTCCATGAAAATAAAAATATTACATTTGCATATTTTGCACATTTACCAACACAAAAACTACAGTCTTTAACTTGACTGTTTCGTAAATTTATGAATTGTTATGAGCAAGTTGCAAATCGAGATTTTTCTCTAAGCAATTGTTATTTTTATCTTAAAATGTTGTGAATTAGACTTTTATAAAACGTTTATAATTTATAATTTATGATGGTGTATAAAATAGCATGAAAAGGAAATGGCTGCACACCGGATATATGCAAACAGCTACTAATTTAATGTAATGATTATTTTTAAAATAATGCCAACATAATATTTAGATGGATTAACTGTTTTATAAATAGAATTCACCAAAACATTTCTCATACCATCAATTATTTAATTGATGATGTACAGTTTATGAAAAATGTTTAACAACAATATTCAATCATCTCAAGAAGATACAAGCTTCCCGGAAAGACAATGTTTAAGTAATGCATTCTTCAGGTCGAGTGCATGACCTGAAAATGTTATCTTCTTATATATATTGTGTATATATGAACGACCAATTGTATAATAATCATTCTTTCAGTGATTACTTCTTCGCGAACCAGTGGTCTGCAATTGTTTTATGTCCACATTTTCACATGTTGACCTTGAATCAATCTTTATAACTGGTTTTACAAACTTATAAATATCCTCCAACGTAACAACGAAAAGAATGATTAAAATGCAAAAGGATGTTAGATGTTTAATGAATGCACATCATATTCCTTTCTATCAACGTATATCTACATGTATAGCTACTAAATTGTTTTGGCTTTATGGTTTACATTTTGTCGAAAAATAAATTAAAAATATGCCAAAGGCTAATACAAAGTTAATTATTCCATTAACAAATAATTTGTGTTGTTTATCTATCATGTATACGAGTATAATTTTGTTTTAATATATTATAGTTCCATCGGAATTAGTGTGGGTTTTCGATAAAATTAATTCTCTTTCTCTACAATGGAAACGATGATGATTAATTTGACTATGTACCTTTATAGACGCCCACACTTTAAATATGAGATTTGATTAAAGAATAATTTGCTTCATTTAAAAGCTACTATACTCATTAGACGAATAGCTACATAAATTTTCATAATAGTCTACTCTTGAAATATAATTCAACAGTTTTTTTTATTTATTTTTAATGTTCGCGTTTCTGGTATTTCAACAAACATGATAAATAGAATACATTTCATAAAGAGACCTTACAGTATTGATGGTATTTTATTTGAGATTTAAAAGTATTTAAGGTTGTTTCGTTGCGGTTTAATGATTCTTTTGATACATATATGTATGTATATAGAAATTCAACAAACATACACATATAAATACATAGAGGAGTCAGCTGCAAAACGAGAAATATATGAATGTGAATGATGCTTGAAAAGATGAATTCTCTCTACTTATTATTTTCACTTCATGGTATCTTGGCGACAGACAGAACCCCTGTGCTCCGAGTCTAATGCCTCGTATTGGAATAGATTTTCGATTCTTTAAGGGTCGTACTTTCTTTCCATCGAAAAATACATAACCGACAATGGTTTAATGAACTTGAACTAGTAAGTTAGTCTTATATGCCATTTTCGAGATGGCTGTCCGATTAACAATAGCATAATTGAAAATCCCTTGAATGTGTGAAATGAATAGAATTGTGCTTCAGTGCGTGATGCCACATTCTTCTATACATATATATAGCAAGAGTGTTTATAATCGTATTGGACAACCCCCTGTTCTTCAGCTACTATATGCCACACATTTCGCAGTTGTTGTCCATGATGGCTCTCTTGTTGTGTAGTTTATAATACGTTCCCAAAAAAGAATATATTATATCTCTAAGAATAACAACCATTGTAATGGAACGCACAAAGAACGGTTTCCCATCGTACATTACATATCTTTATTCTTTTCTCGACATTTTATTGACTTCCACATATAGTTTATTATTCCCTACTTCAAATTCAACAATGTATTTTAGTCGTAAAATTCTATTTTTCGCTATTATACTGAATACTTTTTAATAGTCACTATATTCGAAACCGTTCAACCTTCTTTTCAAACAAGTTGCCTGTAATATATTTATATCCTGCCAAAAGTTGAGTCGAATATGAACAGAAACTAAGTTAATTAATGATAAATAATTACAACAATCTAATAATCTTGTATACAGTCAAATACTTGGTGGTAAACTTTCATAATGTGACTTGCAAAATTATAATTTATTCTGTAACATATTCATTTTATTAATTCATATAAAGGTCTGTCGTCTGTGTGCAGCATTATTATATATATTAGTAACTGATATTAAATCCGGATTTAATTAATAATTCTGCGGTTGTATATTATAGACTCGTACATATATTAATATCAAATTTCGTATAATAAAATTTATTATTATACAAAGTGATTTCATATATTGTTTGGCATCGATTATTGAAAAACAAAAATTGTGACATTTTCCCATAGTTGAAAGCAATTAATCATGCATTTAATGGACTTTATCTATATCTTCTGATGAAGACATTTCGAAATAAAGTTTTGTTCAAAATGAATTTTAATTAATTTATCTGTAAACAATAAATTGTTACATTCCAACGAGCTTTTCCAATTTCAATAATCAATACACGTGATATAATAAAGTGCATTAAACTTTTTAATCATAATTGAAAAGTTTCGTATTGTTTTGCTGTTATCAAATGTGTTGTAAATCTGTTATATAGGT
>SSSI01007933.1:0-27988 GCA_004796505.1 Oryzaephilus surinamensis | reverse complement strand
ATCAAACATTCAATTTTATACATATAAATTCATATATTTGTTATCGTTTAAACATAATTTACATAATAAACTTTGTCAATATTAATTTACAATGTTATTTTTTCCATTTCATAAATACTATATTCAAAATTATAGGATTAACTGGTGTTTATTGAATTTTTTCGGCAATCAAATTTTAAATAGGTAAATTTTATGTTTTTTTTTTTTTTTTGTTTCAACAACATATTATATTTATAATATTGTTGTAGTCATCATTGCCTATAACTACGTACATAAAATAAACAGTTAGCAACCTCTATTCAACCTTAGATTTAATATACATTAAATTATGAATGGATGAGGTCAATGACTAATAAACTCTTTTATTCACATTTTCATTTTTACTATGAAACGAATTTCTTACAATTAAAGGTATTTTACAGTATTTTTTCGGTAATTTATGAATGAAATTAGTCAAAAATTGGAGACAATTCAATGAATCGCAACATACGTATATTTTAATTTTTTTCATTTTTTAACATTAGCACGTATGCACTTGCACAAGTTTGTCGATAAATGAAATATGTACATACTTATGTGTATTCCAACTAGATTTTACTAACATTTTACTGCAAATAAAACAGTTATGGACACTTAAAAAATACATAATCCTAAATTTTGAATTTGTTAAGCTTAAGTTGCAAATTTTCTCTACTTCCAGGCAGAATTAAATTTTGTAACCGAATATGAATGTTTTGTTTCAAATAAAGTATAAAATCGTGTAATTTTGTACTGGACCAGCGAAATTATGAAAACTGATGTGTTTATACATACATATATTAATAAAAGATTTGTTTGTACAAACAAAAAATGTATACATTGTAAAGTTTGGTAGTATTTTAAAATTATTAACGAGAATATAAATACTTGATAACAAATAAATTTACATAAAAGGCGGTATAAAACATTTTGGTTGCATTTACGCATAGCTGAATATTAATAATACTCATTAAAATGAAATTAAGTTTTCATGCGATGTATATTATCATTAAATTGTTACTAATTAAAATATGGTATAATATCTAGAGATATAAACAACAAAAACATGTTTATGTACATTTAGATTTTTATTAATCAAAAAGTCTTGTACAAGGCAAGAAAATTTTGGGTATTCAAATTTTATCGTGAATTTAACGATGTATGCTAATATTTAAAAAAACATTGAAAATTTGAATATTTTATAAATATTTAAATGTCAGTGTCATACAATGACCACAAATTTATATTACTTCAAGGCTGATGCGGTTGAAAATGACGTAAAATAAATTAATAAAAATATAATGCACATGTAATATTTATGTAATAAAATTGATTGCCATTTTGTCTGTACGAAAATAGTTTTATAAAAGTTTTCCAATAAAAATAATGGGTGGAAAAAGTGGATAATTGGTTGTAACTTTAGCATTTCTTTTCGTATAATAATATGTATTAGATACCTATTATACCTATTGTAGTCTAGTTTCCATTGATCGACTTTGTATGAAAACCTAAAAATGTATAAAGGGACAAATAGTCACGAAGTTTCACATTTGAAGACTAATACAATAGAATTTATTTATAGTGATTTTATGGCCGTTGTAAGGATTCTAAATATGACTGAATATAATACGAAAATATAGTCAATTTTACAGCAAAACCGTATCGGGTTGCCTGTAAACAGCTTTTCTCACATATCCTTTGACTTTTTCCACGACAACAATATATCCTATATATATACGTACATACATATTCTTATAGTGTGACATTTGGTCCCTAATGCGGCAATAAATATATGTCATGACTAAAATGTAGCATATGTGTACATGTCTATAATGCAAGCAAGGCGAAAAACGTGCTTTCGACGAACAAAATGACAATAAACGAATATTCTTGTTGCATGTTTATCGTTTTTAAATATTAACAACATAATGTGCAGTAATAAATATAAATAAATTCTTGATAAGGTTTTATATTTTGTTAAGAAACAAAACTTTTTACGAGTTTGTGTGAAAAAAAAATAGACAATTACTTTAACCTTTCTTTGATACACTTTTTATTACTTCACAGTAACAACTTTTTAAGTGGAGTTTTACATTAGTTTAACACATTATTTTTGTAAATGGTAAAATAGTAGCTGAGTGACAATAAAAAACTTTTTACAGTATTTTTCTAACCGTTTTCATTAGTGTCTTTATATTTTTATATTGTTGATGTTGTCTTTTTCAGGGTGGTGATGTAGTCCAAGAAAATATCTCAGCAAATGTGAGCGATGACACGGTGACATTAGAATTCCAAAGATCAGATGGCACCTTAGTTACCCAACTTATCGACTTTAGAAATGTGAGTACACAAACTTCATATAAGCTCTGCTAAGTAGAATTACATACACAACATTTATCTTAGCTAGCTTGTTTAAAGTATAAAGTTTCCAAATAGGAACTAACTAGTAGGTAGGTAACTAATATAGGATGTAAACACATTAAGCATTTTTAATTTAATTACAAGATAAACTGATGCTGATTTTGCTGAAACTTCTTTGCCAAATGGCATAATTTATAATATATGTTATGGGTGCGTATGGGAGAAAAAAAATAGCCCCTTTGAACGTAGAGCGTGTCAGGGAAATATAAATTTTCTTGGCAAGTAAGTAGTCGATTTCTATTGCTGAAACCGAATATTTTCAATGAAATCCCTTGTCGCTAGTAAAATTCCACAAGGGGATCGTAAGTAACTTGTGATGCTGGATGCTCTATATATAATGAAAATAAAGAATGTTGCAGTATACATATTATAGTAAAGTTGTGTTATTGCTGTTTAACATTTAAAATGATTGTATATAAAAGTGGAAATAACACTGTTGTACCATTAAAATAGTTTTCATAATATATTATTTTGTTGTTTCACGAATGCTATAATGGTGTAATTAATGAAATTTAACTGCGTATGTGGGCTAATATATAAGAAAAATTGCGGAAAACATGCAACATAAAAAAATCAATAGGTATTAAATGTCTTTAAAGAAATAAAAACGCAAACCATTGGTTTATCGTATTGACATTTAAATTGTAATAGAAATTAAATCTAAATTTAGATAATAATGGAAATTCTGTCACCACAAAATTGCTATTTAATTGACGCTATTTTACGTTCAACAATATAATTCGGTTTTGAAAATTAAGTTAAATAGTATAGTGTTGTGTGTCAAGTATTGTATGGAAAATGAAGTGTTCATACTTTTCCCAAGATCAACATTGTTTTCCACTTAACCATTCAAAATGCTACAGCAGTTCAATCCTTTTGAAAACTTTTCTAGAACATTACACGTTTATTTTTATTAGTCAGAAGCATTTTTCAAATTGCCAGACTATTAACTTAAAATTCGGTTCAAGTGTGCCTCTGCGACGACGATGACTTCCATTTCGATTTTCCCAAAGGAACGATTCCTTTTTTTTTTGGAGCTCACAAAGAGGTTTATACGTATATATGCATATGAGTTTCTATCAGTAATAATTTTGCTGTTCTCCAATGTATTGCAGTGAATTTTTAGAGAAGTTTTATACACTTGAAGAATTTTTGTGTATTCGTTAGTGGAATAAGAAAAAGGAAGAAGGACATTACCTAAATAAACAGAATTTTTCGTCCAGCATCTAAATGAATACGTTTTTTGTAACAAAAGTTGTGTTGAGCTCTTAATTTTAAATAAAAATAACAAAACTAAAAACAAGTTTTATTTCTCAAAACTGCCTTTAGTTGGTTTTCCTCTTCTTTCTAAAAAATTTTCCTATACTGAGTAGTTTATTTGTATTTTTTTTTGTATATGTTTGTAGCGAACGAATTTATATTTTATTGATACGCAAAACTGAACGTAAAAGAATAAAATAAAGTAACATGACACCTACGAAAATGAAATTGAATAATAAAAACTGAAGACGGTAAAGTGGTGAAAAAATGTTCAGTTTACCATTATTAAATTTATGTATCATATATAATAAAACAAGAAAAAGTTTTGCTCTTTAATATTCACACAAACGAATTAAAGTTACATGATGGAATAATATTTACATTCATTAAAATAGTAGAGTAAATTATTGTTTCAGAAAGTTTAAATTATATATAATATAAAGTGTCTTGCCATTTAAAGGAACAAAGATAAGACTTTACATGTACAAACTAGTTAATTTTACAATTTGCGAAATGCATTTACATTAAATAAATAGCAATTTAATATACGTTTTTATTAAAGAAAGTTTGCCATGGGTGTGTGTGTGTGTTGGTATCAAAATGAAATTACAATTAAACTTGAATGTGTTTTGAAATAGTTAGCTACTTAAGAGCAACACAAGTAGGAGTACTATATTGTTAATATTCGCCCTCAGTGTACATGACTATACACATAACACACACAGACAAAGAGAATTAATGCCATATTCGTTGTGAATTATAGTTTTGAAACGTTAATTAATTAGATATAATAATTTCCACACGTTATTGTACAAAGCATGTAAAATATGAATAGCAATTCCGGCTTTTAGCATTGGTGCTAACACTAATTTATTACACGATTTGTGTGCCATTGCACCAAGTGTGAATGCGTGGATATAGAATGACCTGTGTAGAGGGCACTTAATCAAAGTACCTACGTACAAAAAGAAAAAATAGATAATTATCAGCCACTTATGATGGAACAATGGTCGAGTGAAATATGTATATATATTTTTTTAATAGAATTTCGTACACTGGAGTAAAATTGTATAAATATTATTGTTGGAATGGCTTTCTTAAGTAAAATTGAATTAAAAGTCCTATATAGTTGCTCATGGGCTCACTGTTATGTAATTAGGTTAAAAGCGGAAATGTGAGAAATGAAAATTGTCTGAAAGCAAAAATAATTATATAAGGAGAGAATGAAAATTTTTGTACGTCTAATGCGAGAGGGTGAAACTTGACTGTGTTTTGTTAGATAGTACTGTAATTTTAACATTCCAATATAAAGTGACTGCACTTAAAAAGCATAATTCGTTTTTTTTTTGTTTAATTCGGGAACATTGCCTGCATTTTCCTAATTATCGATTTAATCATAAAATTTATTAACTCGAAACTAGTTGACTTTTTTTCAGAACTAAAACATGTAAAACAATACGATAATTTATTGTTTTAATGTAAACTTTATAATATCGGAAATAAATAAAAACAAAACTTTTCATATAGAATGTAATTTAACTATTCGATAAAAATTGAAATTGATTTATGATGGAATACTTGATTTATAATGTTTACTTTTATATATCGTACACACATGAGAATTTTATAAATACACATACATAAAAATCAATGTTATAAATATGTAAATTTTCTAGTTTATAAAGTTGGAATATAATACTGTTATACAATAAAATGATTTTAAATAATTCGGAACACTGCTCATGTACAAAATAGAATACGTTGATAATAATCTAATTTTTATTGTATGTAGCATGTATTTTTCAGATCAAAATTGTTTGCTACAATTTTATAATATAAAATATACAAATAAATGCAACAACATATGTATAATTTTATGCAAGCGAGTTTTCTTTACAAATTTACACAGTCGAATAGTTACGAAACATGGTTATTTGTATTTTCTATCAAATTTTATACATGTACGAGTGTATTTATATATGATACAATGATACAAACGAATTTGGCGAAGTGGCTAAATTATGACAAAATATTCAAATTGCATTTTCAGATAACAAGCTTTTGCGATATTAAACTAAAACAATGGTAGTGTTTCCATTATGCATATTAGTATAGTTATTGTTTGTGTAGCTCATAAATTTTAAGTAAGATAAATGGGAAAATTTACTACGAAGGAGTACATAAAATAACAAAGAATGATGTATGTATTTGTAAAAAAAGTTCCTTATTGATTTTATTTAAGTAATATTAAAATACCGGTATATCTGAAGCATCTCATTTTAATGAGGTATCCATTTTTTGCATTTCAAATAGGAAACTCAAGTTAAAACAAAAAAAATTCTACGTAAAGAATAAATTCTCTATTTAGATCAAAACGAATAATATATTTTTTATATCGTCGTACAAATATACCTACATAAATATAAATAAGCATAAAAATAACTTAGGAAAAGCTTTAATTACTATTTATATTACAGTACACCAAGTCCGCGGTAATTTTTCTTTTTAATTTATGCAAGAAATGAAAAGTAAACTTCCTTTTTCGTATACCTTTTATGGAGAACTTTTTATAAAAGTTTTGTGACATTGTATAATGAGTGCAACATTTCGTATTATATACAATATATACAGTTGAAGTTATTTTTCTTTTAAAACTTTTCTACGGAACTTTGTAGTATACTTAATTAATCAAAAAGGTTACCTCGAAAATAAATAAATTATTAAAAAAATTATGGGGTTAGATAAACATCAAATACATTAAAAAGCTTGGTTAATATACCTAATATTTATATACATACATATGTATATGTAGGTACGATTTTAAATGAATTAAGTATATTTTTTTAGATGCACCTGTATGGAATTTTACACAAGTGTAAAAACCGGCAACAATGTATACTAACTAAATGGAAATCATTACATTCTCGTTTTAAATTAGTTAAAATAAAAATTGTCCAAAATTCATTAAAAATAATATTTATTTAACAAATTGTATGAATTTTTAATTATGGTAATAAGAGATGTACACATTTTTATGAAAATACCTATACATACCTACACTGTGTTGGCAAAAAATTCGTCTTATTTTTCTAGTGCAGCTAAAAAGTTCTTGTAAAAAATAATTTATAAAGTGATGATCAAACAAATGCAATATCAAAGATTCATTACGATTTATTCATTAATAAAAAAATTACAAATTATTTTATATTAATTTCATTACAATTTTATATTTTCAATTACATAATCTCAAAACTCAGCATTTTCCACTATTTGCATAAATTTAACAAGAACGAATTGTGTACAATATCTATGTAATTACATGTAGATGTATACGTATAAATGCAGCGAGAATAGAAAATACGATATTTGAAAATATACAATTAACAGACAACTGAATAATTACTGTTAGATGTAGTGGAAATCATAAATGCATGCTCATAATTGTGCAAATTGTACAATGCACCTGTATAATCAATTACAGGAGCACACTTACAGGACAACAAAATAATATAGTGGAATTTTCAAAACGAAATTTATACACAGTGAATGAATATTTACTGAAATAAATTAGTTATTGTGACGAGGATATGGATTTCAATTTGCAAACACTGTTTTCATTGTTATGCATGGGACTCATTAAAATGTTGCAAACAATAACAGTTACCATCAATATTATGTGTGATAAACAAAAGTTCAAATGGCAAGTGATTAATTCAATGAACCTTTATTGAGAATATTGGCGCATAATAAACACAGTATACATATTTAATAAATATCCATTAAAGCAATCAAAATATGTTTATAAATATTAAAAACTGTTATCAAATAATAATTAAGAGGAATAGAAACAATGTAAAACTTTATACTGTTGAATTATTATCAATTTTAATGGGCCAAACATAATACCCCTCAATGGAAGGACTAATAAAGTCTATTCTAATGACTAAAAGCTTAATTAGAGCAACTTTAGTAATTACGCCATACTTTCTTCGTCTAAACATTAAGTTACATGTATATGTTAATAGTGATGGAATTGATTTACACTGAGGGGTTTATGGATATTATGTAGAACGTTGTATTGTCTAAGTACAATGGCAGTACATTATGTTACATGATTACACTGTAAAATATAGCAGGTGTATTGTTTGAAACATATCATTAATTTTGTAGAAACATGGATAGGGTTGGAGGGTATACTATATGAACACATGTTAACATATTTTTACGGTAAAGTTCGTTGTTTATGCACATGTTGCTAAATTGAACAGGTATTAGTTTTCTTTGAACGAATAAAACAGACAAAAATGTACCATAAAGTAAATTTTGCTTGAGGCGCAGTGTATTTAAAAATGCAAAATTATAATGATAATTACTTTGGACGACAAGGTTGACATTAACTTGAAAATTAAACAAGCGAAAACGACCCAAAACCCAAAACACACAAAAAACCGTCCACGTTCTAATAAAATATGAAAATATTCAACTTCCAGGCCATTATTCACTATTACTGCAGGGGGCATTAAGCATCTACATGCATATATAGAGTTTTGGCCACGTATTTCTTTATCCTCGTAATAAATTTAATAACCAACAACGTGAATTTCGGACAAAGGATCGCCGGTGGTTTGTTAGTTATTCGTTAAGTCTAACCTCATGAATTTGTTAGACCGAAATAAATTATAGAGTAGTGCAGCATCCCAAAGTATAACGTTAATTTCTAAGTTACTAGTCACTTAATCCAAAGTATAGACAAAGCTGATGGGAAACGTGAAGGCGAGAGAAGAAAATGCGACCCAAACACACACATATAGTACACATACAAGTGCAACATAAACTTTTCTCAACTTGAGTGTCTTGAACAGTTTATAAACTAATCGCTATACGAGCCGTTATGCTACAAAGAATACCCTTTTATGAAAGCTTGGAATGAAAACTTTTTAAATGCATCCGGATTTGAATCATATAACACTTTGGCATAAAGTTTTTTGACACAAAAATACACACAAATACATCCAAATGTACAATACACGTACCTACTACCTATATAAAAAGGCACAATTGAATAAGCCGCAATTTTTACTTTCAGTCAGTCAGAAATGGAAGAAAAACTTTACAATTCCAGTTTAAAAACTTATTCATAAATCATAATTATTATAGTCGTTGGTATAAAGTGTGAGCAGTTAAATTTTCACGTTCCTGTTATGACTTTTTTATATAAATATGTAATTTTGGAATATATATATCTATACCAAATATAACCATTAATAGTATGATTTATGATTCGTACAAAAAGCAATACAATATTTTAATACGTTTGCCAGAAGGGCCTAAATTCAAATAGCTATAGGTATCCAATATTTGGCACAAATGTAATGTTATTGTGCACATGAAAGTTTATTTACGTGCAGGATGTTACTATTAACGCACATTTCCGGCCTTTTTTTATGCCGACTGTCCGTTTACCAAAATTATGGTGTTATTCACGTCATGAAAATATGATTTTATGATGGACTGGTATAACTGAAAGCTGGAAATAATGAACTTTATACATATATATGTACGAGTATTACTTTTATGTTCATGTAAAACAGATAAAATTAAATGGTATAGTTAAATTACATATACAATATACATCTATACATCTATACCACACGAAACTGTTGTCGGTTTTTTTTTGGTTGTAAAAAACGGGTCACTTGAGCCATTTCTTATTGGTCCTGTTGAAATTCACAATATAAATGTTGGGTATTTCCTTCATACCTATATACTCGTATTGTGGAAAATAAAGGGAATATAAAAAGTCGTATCGAACTGTTTGAATTCGTTAATTTTCAACATAAACTTTTATATTTGAAATTTTAGTAACACATTTAAGAAAAATTTGTTTTTACCAAAATATTGTTGGATGTTTTATGCTTTTAATGAAATAAATAAAAATCAAAGTCGTTTTTGTGAACTTAAAAGTTTCTATAGAAAAAAATTGCCTTTTAAAAGTTGAAAGTTTATCATGAATATGAGAGTTAATGCAAACATCAGACAATTTTCTGGTGGAAAGGAATACATTAAAAATTTTGCAAAATAATTAAGGATACATTCATTCGAAGATTTTCTCAAATGCTAAAAAAATAAACTACACAATATGCAAATTATTTATTATACGTATATTACACATAAATATTTTATAAAATACGACATATTTATGTGTATCTGACCTAGTTTTAATTGTACAAATAAAAAGCCTGTTTCTGTTCGAATACAACCGGAACAAAAATAAACGCCAACTTCTTGTATTGTGCTGTAAGCTGTAGAGTTGAATCTATTTAGTTTTATCTGGCTTGTTGTATTGTGATAGCGAACAAGAGTGGCAACACTAAATTTTATGTTTGCTTATTTCGATACAGTAACAGAGAACATATGTACAGAATCATGCAAATATCTACAATAATTTCCCTCTAACATAATGTGCACGAATTCATACATATAAATATATTGTACTATTTGTACTTATGTATTAATCTAACAAATGTCTAAACTACAAACAGAAACCAAACCTAAAATAAGTATTTATATGAAATAGGGTTAACCAAAGCCCTTGGATAACGTACGCATCCCTTTTAGGCATACACAAATAATGCTTTGCTGTGCATGCAAACATTTTGCATGCATGTTCAGCAATCACCAATTTCTACCATGTAGAAATTCATAACTAGATACCCATTTTCTCAACAATTAAAAATTGAATATACTTAATAAATGTTAGTATCGACTTAATAATATATGTATGCATTTTATAGGAAATTGTTTTCAATTACAAATATATACCGTAACTATATAATTAATTTAAAAATAAACAATGTCAAATAGATGGAAATTATAAATAAATTTTATTACGTTCTAATAATAGTTTCAAGTGAATTATTAAACCATTGATTAAAGTATAATGCAAGGTATAATATAATGAAATTATTAAAGTCCTTGATCTTCCTGTACACAATTTGTATACCTACTTATAGAATATAGATAATAATTAATATGATAGTTTTCTATAAGTATACGACACAATTGCGCCGATTTTTATTGTTGGCATTACTTTCTAAACCATTTAGAATATTGGCAGTTTTACGGTAGATCTTTTTCGGCATATGCCATGTGCCGACAAAATTATTAGATGATGTTTCTGCTCGTTCCACACCTGGCAATAATTGTCCATTTTTGTCAGCTATAAGTCTTGTAGTGCTAGTCGGTTCATGTGGAACTGAAATTGATAATTTCGGCACTTCCCAATTTCGTAATGATTTTGGTTTGTATGCCTTATTATATTGGCTGCACTATAATTTCCCGACATTTCCTTTATTTCACATTCAATAATTATATTATGTATTTATGTCACACTATGTGACTAGTAATTTATTGGAAATTTTATTAAAGTCATGCTAGACAGAAACATTCTATATTTGTCACAAATGTACGTGATATGTAGACGTGAAAAATGGAAATTAATTTTTCTTTGTTTTATGTAAAACGTAATTTTATGCAATATTGATTCCGGTAATAGCACACAATTCACTTCTAAGCTATAAATTCATTTTTATACATACATATATTTAATATACATATATACTTTTGTTAATAAATTTTTTCAATGGTATTAAATTGTCGTGTAGTAAATTTTAAAATAATGGATATAGTGTTTTTCCTCTAAGGTCAATCCCACGTTCCCAAGTGACTTTTAGTTTTCGACACACATTCATTTATAAACAAAAAAACTAGTTTTTGACCAACATTTTAATTTATAAGTAAAAATCGGTCTAGTTTCTAACACACATTCTTTTATAAACAAAAATGAACTGGTTTTCGACCTACATTTTAATTTATAAATAAAAATCGGTCTAGTTTCTAACCCACATTCTTTTATAAACAAAAATAAACTGGTGTTTGACCTACATTTTAATTTATAAATAAAAACCGAACGAACAATATTTTTCCTCTGTAAAAAAATTCTACATGACTTTTTGTTTTTCTTACCAGAAAAATACTGTATTAAGAAAGAAAGCCAGTTATATCGATGATTAACGATTCCTGTGTTTTAAATTTTAATATTCCGGTCGCCATGGTGTACATGAGAGGGATGGAGGGCCAAGGGGGCCTCCTATTCAGGGTATGATGACAGTTCCTAAGGGAACTGACGACAAGAAAGCTTATGTCCTTCCAAGTCGTCTAGTGGAAAGTTGAGCTCTTCTGGGCTCTATAATAAATGTCAAGTAAAGTCTTACTTTTACCATTTCCCTTTGCCATCTGATACTCCCCGCAAAATGCTATATTTTGAACATCTAAATCCCTTAGACAATGCGCTGTCACATCTTCAACGCGCCATATGAATTTCCTACATATTTTCACTAAATGGAGGAATATTAACTTTACGACCATGTGAATGATTGTTATATTTATTATTACTTCGCTTGAATTATTATAGCACACGGTTTTAACGGATTTAATAAATGCCAATTGTTAATACTTATTTACGATTATTGTAAGTATAGAAATACACTATAATATTTGGTTAATAAAAATAATATAAACTCTGATATTACTGGGGCATTGTTATTGTTATTTGTTTCTGTAGTTTAATTAAACTTGAACAGAAACAAACAAAGCATTATTTTATCGAAACTCATGCTGATTTTAATGAATGTAAATAATATAAGTTTATTTTAACTGCTATGTAAAAAATTGGAATAATACAATTGTAATTTACACAAAGTAAATTTAATTTATAAACACGCAGTTAAGATTAACTATAATTCAATTATTTGCCACAACATACATATACGATTTTTATTGAATCAATCGATAACATGTATAGGCGTAACAATTTTAAGGGCTTCAAGTACATTTACACAATATTATGTAATGGTTTACATTAATACCCTCAACACATTAAACAACACAATGAAGAAATATAGGAAAAAGTTGTTTATAAAAGCTTTCGCATTTTTATCATCAAATATTTAAAACCGTCTATAATACTTCTAAAAGTTTTTCTTTTGTAATGCTTTCACTTTTCTTTAATGGGGGATGGAGTGTGAGGCCAAAATTCAACATCACTCAACAATTAGGCTCTCGCCAAAAATAGCTCTGAAATTTTCTATGTGCATTCATAAAGTTTTCTTTAACGCCACACAGCAGCTGGTCTAAATATTTTAAATCTTTCATTGGAGTTATTATTAAAACTTACATTTTCAGTATGAACGAATCTTAATTATTTTCTTGTTAAGAATTAATTTGAATAAAATAAAAAAATTTTAATGGAACTTATTTACCTTCAATTTAATTTCGGTTTAATCGATCTGTCAGAAAATGGAAAATGAAGTGATTATATTTTTTCCAATAATAATTTATACGAAACTAATCCGTTTTTCCGTATAGTAACAGTATCGGTTAAATACATTTTAAGGAAATTAAAAGTGAATTAGAAGTAAATGAGAATATACTTGTTTACGTAAATAAATTTAATTATTGGAGGATCTTAGTAGACGTGATCCATTTAAGCTAACATTCGTTTAATTACTTTTTCCTATTGTGTAAGTTGTTTTGGATGCGAATGTATACGTACGTATACGTGAAACTTTAATATGACTAGTCAATTTCATTTATTGTAGTTTATAGCTGGGGGATGTGCGAGTATGGCGGTATAGCAATGAAACTTCCGTTAAGGGAGTTGCTTTTACGAAACACCAACACATTACTATATAGCGAACCTATACTCGTATATATACCAAATTCAGTTACGAGTTTTGGGCTGATTTGATAAGTCGGTTATGCCGGAAGGGAACAACACATCCTTGACGATCTTCAAGTTTTACTACGTATACATGTTTATATACATACGACAAGAACCAATAATGATTTCTATAGAAGTTGACAAACAATTCATGGTATCAGACCTTTTATCGATATTTCTACTGAAAGCTCAACTTTTCGTCTACAATATTAAAGAGATAATCAAGTTTTTTGGAAATATCGTCCGTTTAAATGTTTCTCATATATTTTAATAACAATTCATTAAATGGAATCAAGATAATGTAACACAGAGGAAAAAAAGGAAAACTAAAACACAAAAATGGTGTAATTTATTTTAATTTGCACGAACCAAAGGTGTTTGGTGAAAGATTACACCGAATTCTGGATAGTAAATTAGACCCTGAATACTCATACTATTGAGATGGTACTCTTTTATTTAATGTACAATTTGAAAGACTTCTGGGTCCTTTTGTTCACAGCCTGATGGTAGGTATATACATTTCCTCCAAGTGGTTGGAAATAATTCAATTTCATTTTATTTTATTTTTAATAAATATATGTACGTATTACACTGAAACTATTTTGTGAATTTTGTAAAACGTTTAATTGAACATTAATTTTCTTTTAAATTATTATGTATAGTAGAGAATGGTATGGTTTTGACAAATTAATATTAAAGCTAATTGATTTATAACTAAAAAACAAAAACCGGAAAAAACGTTTTGGTAAATTCACGAACAAAATACCTATCACCATTTTATTAAAGCGCCTGTTTTGAACAAAATTTATTTGTTTTTGAATGGCAATATAACAATATATGTACATATATTGATTAATTCCAATTTAAATATACAATACAGCTATGCAGTATTAAATAAAATTTAATCCTACATAATATTTACAATACATATAAAATTAATTTCCATTTTGATATGAGCAAACATAACCCTTTCCACTTTGGTGCCGCTGTTGCAACATTTTCTTCTCTAATCTGTTGGAGCACACAAAAAATTCCATTCTATTTTCAGGAGCTGAATAGAGGTTTTCTAGTAAAGTAAAAGCGTAAAGGTATATATGTTACCCTCTAAGGACGCACTAGAGAACACAGGATAGAATAGAATATACGAACACACTCTCTTATTTCCCATATTGGTTAAATCTGAAAAGTCAAGAAAATACTGATGGACTTTGTTGCGAAAAGTATTCTATATACATGGGACAGTATTGCATTTGAGATCTGTGTTTAAAGCTATGAGACTTCTTTTTAGATCGATTTAATAGATTTCCACAATAAAGCGCAAAAAAGAACCTTTATATACAGAGTATACGCAATTGTATGGATTTAGATTTTTTGGTGAATTAAATTAGGAGCTTTGAATTTGTTGACAGAAAAAATGTTTGTTAGAAAAATGTTACTATTGATTAAAGTAAACAGGATTTTTTACAAATGCTTAAACTCGTCTATTGTAATTAAGGGATTTTTAACCAAAACTTTCAACTAATCTAAAGTCTCTATAAGATTTATTTAAAAACTTGATATAAGATACGAGTATATTTCTTATTTGCGAAGAATATTTAAATTGTATTCGTATTACTATTAAATTTACATTCTTTACGAATTTCCACTGTTATTCAACTGAAATATATACCCCGGTTTTCGTTTCTCGGGGAAATATTTCTTGCAAAATTAATGTCACTAAATCCTTAAATATTATAAATACATACAAAATGATTCAGTGAACATTTAGTATAAATATAGTTCCAAATTTCCCATTGTCACAAAAAATTAAAGCACTTTAATAAAATTTTTGTTAATACAAAAACGGAAGAATTACATTTGGTACGTCATACAAGTACCTATACTCGTAAAATTTATTGCACCATCTTAAATGTTATGTACATATATTATATGTAAAGCCCAGTCCAGACTTAGTGCACACTTGAAAACTTTAAATGATTTGCAATTCTTATTCTACAATGAAAAAGAGGGCATTGTATAAACGTAAATCAATAATTCCGTTGCGAACCTTACACATATATGACAGTCGTGTACATTTGTTCGTAATATAGTGAAATATATTCACTCGATGGATATATATCCAGGTATATAAAATTTACTGTGTAAATCTAATATAGTGGTATCTTGCGAGCAATACGTTCAATATGTTTAATATAAACACCAAGCATGTTACTAGACCTTTCATATCTATGGGATCATCCCCTACATCCTTCCTTTATATGAGAAAGAATCTGATCCTAATTCCTATATACCCCAATAAATGTGTAAGGATATGTTACTGGTGTAGTGGAGAATGAAGTTTAAAAGAAAACTGAAAAATTGGATGCGGAAACTTATAGTTTTATTAGCTCAAAAAAAAGTATAATATATGACCAGAGAGAAACATTTTGCTACTGATGGCAATTTAAAGAAAAAAAACACATAACTTTATTGTTTTACGTTATGTAATAAAAATATATAGAGTCGTCGAATTTTTATTACACCAAAAAACCTATGCTAATTTTTCTTAATGTTATACCCTTGTTGTCATTTAGATTTTAATAAATTTTCTACAATACAATTGCACTTACATTTTATACAAATACAACGTAACTATTTTTAATTAAAATTTATTTCGGGCTCTAATATGGCATGTCTGTGAGGAAAATAATGATTAGTGTTTTAATTTAAATGTAATTTCAAAAGCGAATGCTTCTCGCTAACAAGCCCAAATGCAGCAAATAAAAAAAAACAATTGCAAAAACTAAACTGAATCACATTAAATTTTACAAGGTGTGAAAAACAACAATTGCCTTACCTATTCTACCACTTTCCTGATTCAATCTAACGTATGAACAGATTAAATCTGACCTACATTACTGGTTTGCATTCTACATGTGTTTCTTTATGTATCAACTAAGTAGATTCTGAAAGGATTTTCCTTTTTGAATGAATATCGCGTGCACTTATTAATACTGAAATTATTTAGAAAAGCAACCAGATCTATATGGAAAATGGCTAGCCCTTAATGTATTAGATTTCTTGAACAACCACACACATAATAATTTAACATGACTTTTCTATTCGCTTCATTGATTATTATATCCTGCTATATTTTATAAACATGAACATGGAGTCTCTGGTTAAATTGTTAATAAACACTTAAGGAAGCTGATATGTTTGTCTGCATATCACTTTATTTCCTACAGTGTACACAAACATAATTTTCCATGCCATTTATTTGGAAATGTATGTATATCTGCAGAATACATCTATGTCATTGTATATTAGAAGCAGTCTGAGTTATATTTGATGAAAACTGTTTTTGATGCATTAATATGTAGCAACTAACTATGTTGTTTATTTTTGGTCTAGACAATTTAGCCAGCATAGATTAATGATAATGGCAATAATTAACATCTGAAGTTAATCTGCCTGAAATTAATTCACAGTTATAGTTTTAATGGCCATTACAACTGTTCAATTTTTGACTCGATTTTTGATGAACAACTCCATTAAAGAAGAATGAATCCTTCAAATATATTATTATCAAGTGATAAGTATTCAATATAGATTTATGAAAAATTAGTAAATATATTTGTTAAATTTGTTAAAATTCACAAAGGTGTATTCTTTACCAGAAATCTTTAAACCACACCCTGCATAAACCAAAAAATTTGATTTTTTTACAGCAAAATCGCACACCAAATAACGCCAATATGCCAACAATTCCAATTCTTCCAACATACGGCCTAATTTGCAAAAATGACACATACCCTCTTGAATGTCTGCAATACCGCAGATCTGCGTTGCATACAAACACAAAACACGACCACTGTTGACAGCTGTTCGTGGTGGTGTAATACTGGATACTCTGGATAGCAGTACACATTGACTTCATCGTGCGAGATTTCCTCGGAAAAACGTGACCAGAAAGAAAAAATCATTTTTCAACTCATCATCCACCAATATTATAACGCTCTTCAAATTCAGATAACTTGTTTATGGGATTGTTTCCATCCGCATTCCACATGATACTACGAACAATTTCCTCAAAATGCATTTAGTTACGGGTCAATGGTATACAACATCTAAAAAGGGAATCCACCAACCGCAAATGATGTGGTTCGAAGATTACGATCAAATTTAATTCCATTTATGATAAGGAAAAAAAACATTCTCATCTTCTCCAACGCAAAATTGGTTATTTCAGCATTAGGGTTTTTTGCTGGGATGAAATAGCAATGGGGTGGATGTGGTGCGGGTGAAACGAGCAACCCATTTTAAAATTAATCATAACAATTTAATATTGCTGTAGAAAATATGTCGGAGAACACGGTAGGGTGGATTTCACCCGTTTTTGAAATACATTACGTGTGTATACATTTAAACATATATTCTAATATATATACTGTTGTGAATACGGAAATTATTTATTAAAACAATAATGCCTTGTTGAAACAGCAAGAAATTTAACAAATGAATTATATTTACGTTGTGCCCCATTTTGAGGTCGAAGGAGTGCACTTAGTCTCTTTTCACCAAATAGAATATGGCTGATGTTTGTTTAAGTTGTTTGAATGTAGTACGTTATGTTGGTATATATATTTATAAATGATATGTATAAGGTTTGGAAAACATTATATACAAATGGCAGTTATTTTAGTAGCCGCATAAACGTACTCACAATCATCTCTCCCAACCACTTGTTGCAAAAGTCAACTTTCGCATCAATGTTTTTACAGTTGAATTTAACAAATGTTATATTAAAATTATTACATATTTGAATATGTTATGTTGTTTTTGGGATATGATGAGTTGAATAATTCATCTCACATCAATATACGAGTAGGTGAAAATGGTCAATATTTTATCGTGGTCATAATTAAAAAGTTCATTTTGATTTACTCCCAAATCGACAACTCTAAAATCAATCGGTTTATAGAGGCAAAGTCAATTTTAATCAAAAGGATCACATTACTCTCACTATTCAACTGATGTTTATTTGTAGTAGGATTAAATCAATCAAGTGAAATGTGATGATCTCCTAAAAGTCCTTTGTCTATTGATTTTTTCCTGTTTTTTTTTGCTTTGTCTGTCTATAACTTTACAACAGATCAATCACATTCAATCGCCAATTTAACTATAATTTGCTTAAAATTAGTTTCAACTGACAGATTTAATATTCTGAAAAGTTTTACCGTACGACACGTAATTGCATTTTGGGATTAAACCATTAATTCAGTTGGTAGTTAAATTGGACTAATTTTACTAATTGTTTTCCTTCACTGACTTATATCGGTCAGTAATAATTTGCCATGAAATTTAGTGGAACAATAAGTGTTGAGCTATTGTCCCGCTTCTTAGTTCTTAGTGCTTTAATATATGATTTGATACTTGGAGTTTATAATGCTAAAGTACTAGTTTGGTGTATATTTTATTTGTATCGTATAAAATATAAATGTTTTTTGATGTTTTAAAGTTATTCACGTATCTAATATAAAAATGTCTGCATCACTATCTTAGTATCTATATAGTACATGCTGCAGACTAGAAAGTTTTTACGAACGGCTTTGACAATTTCTATCTTTTGCCTTTAAACTAAGCAATAAAACTTTCCTGTTTTACTACATCATAGAGAATAGAAAATGTACATTCCTGTTAAAGTGGAAATATTCGAAAAACATTGAATCCAACTCCATCAAATATTCTCTATACTCTAACCATGGTAGTCAATAAAAAAGAAAACTTTAACACAATATATTCTTATATTAATATCTATAGGATATTATAACATGTAATATCAACTGGCTTCGTTGCTTTAGTAGGATTATCCCTACTTTATATGAAATATTATTCATGACTTGCCATTTAAGCTGATCCATTTACAAAGATAGGTGAATTCTGGCTTAGGAAATGTTCACGTTTGTATTCGTTTAATTAATACAATATTTCGAGCTTAAAGCACTCCACTACAAAAACAGGTAAAATAATAACAAAGCTTTCCCTATCCCTGTACTATATATGTGTAGGTATATATGGGGTGTGTACGAAAGCGGAAGAGAGAAAATTGGAGATAAATAAAACACTGTTAATGCTATATTAAACATAATGTACACAAAGGAAAATATAAAACCTATCAAATGTTTTAAACGTATACCTATATATCAATTTTATTTTGAAAAATGGTCTCCATTCGCCAAAAACAAAAAGGAAACAACAAAGCAAAAACCGTAAAAGTATTGTTCGTTATATTAATAGAATAGAAGAGTAATGAACTAGAATATAGAGAACTTTTCTTTATTTTATTTTATCAATCAGTTCTAGATGAGAAAAGTTTTATCGCGACAAATTCTCTTTGGTTGGACAATTTCTAATTTCATTTGCTGTTCGCCTTTAGTGTCACTGAATTTACGAAATCTATATATAATTATTGTTCACAGTTGCTTTTTTCTTCAGCTAAAGGAAATTACTCTATAGAAATAAAAAAAAGACTATTCCTTTGTACGGTGTACAATGGACGTCATTTTATTAGTGTTTCCATTCTTTTACTTCATTCTTTCTTCTCATATTTATAGACATACACGCATTTTTTCTTCTTCCTTTTAGCACATACTCAATTTGTCTTTTTTTTTTATTGTAAAAATGAAACGTCAGCTGTCATGCAAGTCTTGTAATAATTTGAAAGAGGCTTTTCTGTATGTGAAGAATCAACAAACTAATAGCAAATCGCAGTATAGATACAGAATGCATTCCTATTTCTAGTCTGACACTTCTTCGTTTTGGTAAAATGGTAAAAGTTGTATATTCTAATGCCTTTTACATCATGGAATTGAGGGGGCTATAGAGTTCCACTAGAATGGGCACATATATCGTAAATCGATGGCATGTGCACGTACACATATGTACAAACACCACCCCATGTATATTTTTCACAAAGAAAGCGAATTTACTTATTCATGGAAGTGAAATGGTGAAATGCGACCTGAACGTTTCCAAGCTTTTGCCTTCAGTTTGAACATTTTTAATAATAATGCAAAATGCTCATTTCATGATGGTATAAAATTGCTATTCCAGTCTTTGATAAAACATTTTTCATTCATTATTTTCATTAACAACATTAATTTCACATACTGTATTACTGTATTTTAGCCAACAAATTATATTTAATGTAATGGCTTTTATGTATTTGTACAATATATGGATGTTGCTGATTATAATTAAAAGGATTTTCTGATAATACTATTTCGCATACATCAAAGTTAACGTAAAAACTCAATTTACTCTACACAACAATATGTTTTAGGAGTTCGAATACATTTGTGACTGCTTTTTAAAATTTTTTACCATCGGAGAGCTTTTTTGGCCATAATTTTGTAGAAACATTTTGTCACCCTAACTTTTCTTTTTAGAAAAAATTGTAGATGCTTACAGTTAAGAATTAATCACTCAAGTATAATTTAATACGTGATTTATAACAAATTAGTGGAGATGTCTTTTCGCGATAACAAACATAATACCTAATGCCTATGCCTATTATTAACTATATAAACTAAATTACAGGCATTATTATTCGAGCACAATAGACCTAATACAGTTTCTATTATACTTTACAATGAAAATGGGAAAACCGATTTCATATTATTGTAATTTGACTTCCTTCCTTATTCCAATAATATTGTTTTTACTTATTTAAGTGGGTTTATACTCGTACAAGAAAACAAATGATAATTGGAAGTTCTATAAGTTGTAAACTTGAATAAAGTAAATGAACTTTTCACATAATATCAAAAGTTTATTTTATTTTTCGAAAACTTAAAGTAATCAGTAAGAAATTACGGAAAACCGCACGTATTAGACGGTTCAACATTCTAATTGAAGAGTTCAATTTAGTGTTTAAACAGGGAATAGATAATTTACATTTTTGAATTGAAATGAAACATTTATAATTTGATTAAAATTTAGTAGTTGTCAATTTGTTCCCCAGGTAGTTATAAAATACATTCTTGTATACATAGATATTAATCATAAGCTCTTAAAATTGACATGTATTGGCTATAAATTTCACAAAATAGGTCAGACTTTCAATTGCTTTGATACTCGGGCTACAGTTTGTCTTGTACACACATTTAACCTGAAGTTTAATCGGCCCGTCGGTTTCTGCTTGAGACCATAAATCTAAATAACCTGATGTGAGATTTTCTTCCGGTGTAATAGGAAATTATCGTGTTATTAAACACGTAACCAAAGAGGCGTAGGTTGATACGTAAGTAATTAGATCATGTCATGTGTAAAATCTTGAATCAAATGCTGAAGCGATAATAGTAACCTTTATAATTGAATTGCTGAAATTGATATCAATACAATTTGCTGGGGCATTATAAATAAAAAACTTTTCTTGCAATACTCGTATATTTACAATATCTAAATTTTGAAATTACGAGTACATAAGTATATACTCGTATAATCACATAAAGAGATTCAAAGTCTTTTGTATGTTACGTGAAATACGATTTTATCAACACACACGATCGAGTTGGAACATAAAAATATCGCATCTCAAACTAAAAAGTTACAAACTGATTGAACGAAATCGAATCAATAATGGTTTTAAATCAATTTTCTTTTTTCCATGTTTCTATTCGATTCCATTAATGTTATTGTACGATTTCTATAACCTACTATGCTTATCGGCTTTCCTTTTGTTCTTTTAATGTTTGAAAATTTATATCGATTTTTTAAACTGGTTTAAACAGTTCAATTGAGTATCTTTTGGAAGAGTTTGCGTTACTATGGAGATACAAACACCACGTGTTATAAATATGTGTTATAATTATGTTATAAATACCATGTACGATGTACGTTACTGTGGAGATACAAATGCCACTTGTTTTACTATGAAGATGAAAATTTATATCGATAACAATCGATAAAAATAAAAAAAATTAAACATTAAAACAATTCAGGCAAGCATCTTTTGGAGGAGTTTGATGACTAAAAAAGCTATACATACTATACTCGTATATTTAAATTTGTTTTACATATTTGCATTTATTATTCTGAAGATGATTTAAAATTAAAAATTCCAAATTCAATATTTCGAATATTTTTAATAAATTTCTGTTGTGTTTATGATGGAATGTAATTCCATTAAGCTTTTTTTTTGTTTTTGTTCCGTTCATGTGTCTGTTCCCCATAGCTGAACTTATAGCTTGTTTTCAACGGTGGATTAAATATAAATAAATCATTTAATTCGTCTACCAGAAGTTGAACTCTAATGATTTCCATTAGGATAAAGTTTCCCTCAGGATTATTCTAAATGAAGATCGTATGTCACGAAGTAAACAATTATAACAAAACTGGAAACAACCTAATGAAAAGATGGAATTTACAAATAAAATATAACCCACAAATGTAAATAAATTAATGAGATGTAATTATGTTTATTGCAGTTTTTAATTAAAGTATAGTATACCAGGAATAGGGCGCTGTCTGCCAGTGTTGGCTCTATATAATTGATTATCTAGACCAGACAAAGTAATTTACGAGATAATGCACAATTGAATTAAAGAGGTCGGCTATTAATTTTTGTCAGTTATATAAATGTTATACAAATATTGCATCTCATTTATAATAATTTCAGCAAAATGACCCAACTATGAACTAGACCATTTAAATGTCTTTTTATACTTCCCAGCTTTGAACAGATTCATATTTCATACATGCTTTTTTTCAGGAAGTACAAGTGCTGAAATCACTGATTCTGGGTGAAGAAGAACGCGGCCAAAGCCAGTATCAAGTGATGTGTTTCATATTCCATTTTCAAAAAGACTCTTTCATTTCGTCCGACGCAATGGCGAAATTAAGACAAAAAAATCCAAGTACAATTCGCACACCAGAAGAAGACAATGGTCGCACGAATCGTACCATGGACTATGTGGTACTTTTACAACATTCCGGTATTATTTCACCCCATATTGCTGATCTCTGTAACGAAGCTGGTTCAGCTACATATACACGACACGAAGATATCGCCAAATGGGCTGTATTACAAGGTAAAAGCTTTTTACCTTACTGTTTACATTGTATTTATTACATACAATATGCCTTTATATAACAAAATGATTCCTGAAACATTCTACTTTTATCATGAACAATACATGTACAATGTTTACCGGATGGATATTGCAGGCATTATCAAAAGCATTGTTTGCTTTTCTTAAAATATGTTATGGTTTATTATTTCGCAAATATCAGTGTGTATATAAGCTGCAAAGTGCAACTTGTATGCATCAAACATTTAGAAAGTTCATAGTCTCACCGAAAATGTGCCTCCAGTTTTCCATTAAAACAAAAGCTTAAGATATACGTAAATAAATTTTAATAAATCCACTTCATTATTACTACCATACTTTTGCACATTTATTTTTATTTTAATACAGCAATAGCTGGTCTAAAAGAGGAGTTTTAGAAAAATTTTGCAATACACTAGGGAGTGTTATACAGTCAGAATATAATAAATACCTGAGACACGTAATGCTAATATACAACACTCCAAGGAACGGTCTTTGTTTACAATATACCTAATATTTTTCAACCCCCCACGAACCTACGGTCCCCATGTTTTGCGATTTTCGTTTATAGTGCACACCCAATATACTGTTGCTGATATTCGTGCGATTTTGAGGATGCACATAATACTCGTATGTAACATGGTAAATAAATTTCAATGTGGACAGAACCTTTAACCCTGAATGGTAATGCATCATTTTGTTTTATCATTTAATTTTGGGGATGAGATACGTGTGTGTGTGCGTATGTCTCTGTAGGAAACCGAACTGAACTTTTAAAACACAATTAGGGCGGGATTTAACATGTTACACAGTAAAATAAACGAGATTTTACGGACAATCAAGGGTTAACGTTGCAGAGAAAAAAATTGCGACCTAGAAAACCGTTTATGTGCAACCGGACAAAATTGGAAAACTAGAATACTTTTACAACGTAATTTTACTGTTGAGGGAAATTAACTCGATTAAAATTACAATTTCCATTTTAATCAAAATTATAATTTTACAACACAGACATTTTAAAAAAAAACATATTTCACAGTGTTGAAATTTATTATTGTAATTTGTTCATGTAAACAAAAACATGTATAATGTATCCCTAAGTAACAACAGTTTCCTCTCATTTATTATTAAATCAAAATTCCATCCGTTTCTGTATACTCTCATCCCATATTTCCATATACATACTATACCCGAAACTAAAGTAAATCATATTTCCAAGCGACCCAAAATTAAACTTTTACTATATTATAAATCTGTGCGTAAATTATAGCCGATTTAGATTACATATACGGCCATTTTCAAGTCACAGCCATAATTCACCTGTAGCATCTTAACCCTGAAGAAATATTACTGTAACGATAACAGAACCCTTATTTCAATACCATCAAAAAGTAAAATTGAACCAATAACGACTACATAAAAAGTTGAAAATCATTCTAGCCATTATTAAATTTGTTCCGGTTTCTATTTTGGGAGGAAAAATTTAGTTCTCTTTGGAAATAAAAAATTAAAAGTTGATTTTTTTAATATTCTTAAAGTAAAACTTGTTTTTCCATTTGTAGATTAAAAAACTCTCATCTCATTTTTTTCGTGGCACTGGAAACTGTAAAATTTTCTGTATCTAGTTTTTGTAAACACACAAGTTAGAAATATTGTTCAGAAAACAGAAGGCACTTAACTTGTCAGCTTTGGATTTTTAATATCTTACATTTTACTTCCATTTGTAGCGATTTAAAAAAGTTCGTGGCTTCGTTATATTAAAATTTTATTAAATATGTTCGTGACTATATATAGAAACTCTTCTTTTATATTATACATTTAGAAAACTTGTTTCTGATAGAACAATAATTATTTGTTGAATTAAAAAAAAGTTACTCAATTAAAACTTTTTTAATATTCATTACTTTTAATAAAAGAGTGTATACAGAGTAGCCTTTTGTAATTTAATTTTGTAAAAGGTCTTCTTAATATTATTAGAATGTTTTGAGTTTAAAATTAATACATCTTTTTTATCTTATATTACAAACTAAAAATAGATAGAGATTTTATTGATTAAATACATATTAAAGCTGTGCTGAATAATGTTGAAAATTTTAACATAATACTAAATAACACACTCAAATTTTAATTAAAGTTTAGTAATATGTTACAGCTAGAAATTGTAAAATATATAGTATATATGAAATTTGGGACATGATGATGAATTCCATGTCTGCTATTTTGCATTTGATGTTAATTATTATCCACGATGTATATGTAATAATTATAATAAAGAAATTACAAACATTCTCAAGAGAATTTATAGCAAAAGCAAAATGGAATTTCATCTTATAACTTGATGATGGTGATGGCCTCCGTGAAAATTCATCCAATACACGGCAATTTTACACGTCAATAAAATTAAAATGAAATTAGCATTTCGTAAATGGATATAGCACAGCCATAATACATTAGTGTGAAATTTATCAAATGGTATAAGTTATTAAATTAGAATTTGCGGTAATATTAAACAGAACAGACGTATGTTAGGAAGGAAATTCGGATGATTTAATATTACAAGTCACATTTAAAATGAAAAATTGCAAATGGCTTTTAACTGAAAATGTTCAAAAGATTTGGTAGTCATCAAATAAATTCAATTGAATTGAATTTACGATCAACGTACAATTAAATACATCAGATACTCTCTATTTAAAGCTAACAACTTTTGAATATCCTGTACATACAACCAGAATGTAAAGGAATGAATCATAATTATCAACCAACCACATATGGATTACTAGTGTATGTACGTTTAAATTGGAATTGAGCTCCACAAAATCCATTTTCAAATGGGAATTCAATGTGATTATTCGTCACGGTAACCAAGATTACCTTCTAATACCTACCGTATTAAATCATGTCTACATTTCAATCAAAATACCTCGGTTTGCGAAATACCTAGTATAGTTTTTTAGCACATTTGCTGTAAAACGTTTATAAATATGTTTTACTATTTTGTTATTTGAATAGACTGAAAAGCCTGAAGTCTGTTAGTTTCTTTAAGGATTAAAATGTCTTATTTGCTCACTGAAACGAAATAGTGTTAGTGAGATAGATTGCAGTGTAAGCAGGATTAACTGGATTGCATCCGTAGCAAACATGCGATATCATAAGATTAACCTGTTTTAAGTGAGACATAAATTGTAATAGCAGTTACCAAAAAAAAGGACCAAACTACAAGCTGTTATACTTAAAAAATATTTTCGGCATACAAAAAGCATTCATTTTCATATTTCAATATTTATTAGTTATTACTGTGGGAAAAGTTAAAGTTTTCTTAAATTTCACCATAAATCCTAATATATTATTCCCAAATCTTTGAAAAAAATGATTCAAAAGAGAAAAAGTCAAATGAAGCGTATATCAAACTCGCGAGGACCATGCATATAACTACAGTCACACAAAAAAGTTTTAAAAACTTGTGAGAAAGTTCATTTGAAAAAATGTATTTCCGTTCTTGGACGTCTTAGTATACGTCTAACAACCTTAGATAAAGTCGAGCTGTAGTAAAAATGGCGAGAAATTACTGCAAATCCATCATTCTATGTTAAAAAGAAAAGCGTAAGTTATAAATTTTAAGAGAGAACTAATTTGCAAGTTGTCTTTCAAGCTAAGTATTTTAACGACGATTTATCATCTGAGTCCATAACACTATATGTGTGTTTTTTCAAAAACGAATATGTAATAACGATATCCACAAGTTGGAAATACATTAATAATTCGTTGTCAAGTTTCTGCATTAACAGAATTATTCAAACACAACACCACAAGCGTTGATGTAACTTACAATTTAACAATTACATATTAAACAGTGAAATAATTAAACATTATAACAACAGCAATACAAGTACATACTTAATTTTGCATATATTACATCTTAGCATGAATTTTATAATAGAAAATTTAATATAAATTTTATTAGTTTGGATGCACCATTAAAAAAATCCATTCATTCGCCACGAATGCTTGTGTTTTTATGTTTAATGAATGTATGTGAATACGTTCATGAACACAGAGAGCAAATAAAATTTAATTAAAACCAGTCTAATATGAAAAGCCCTTCTATTTATTCTAGTCCACTAT
This sequence comes from Oryzaephilus surinamensis, assembly GCA_004796505.1. Classification (NCBI taxonomy): domain Eukaryota; kingdom Metazoa; phylum Arthropoda; class Insecta; order Coleoptera; family Silvanidae; genus Oryzaephilus; species Oryzaephilus surinamensis. Next base: position 292 of record SSSI01007933.1, on the reverse strand, counting down.
AGTATAACTTCAATTCACGCATACAAATTTCATAATATAAACTATTTCGTTTATAAAAGCGGAATGTATAATACGGCCATTAGTAGAGTAATTAGACAGGCCCTACTCCACATCGCGCTCCGCCATACCGACATTTGTCTATTTTGAATTTGGCGCTTAGCTGAGACACCAACCATAGCCAAGTTTCAAACCAGTTAAGTTGATAGTTTCGTTATATACTACTAGATGTCGTTGATGTAAATACATTTGATTAGTTTGATGATTGTGGAATAGATGGCGCAACTAGTATTGT